>JAVTVY010054633.1:0-30319 GCA_036873755.1 Hanleya hanleyi | reverse complement strand
AGTGGAAGTGAGGTAAGTTTTAGCTTAATAACAGAAAATTTACTTGTAAAATTTTTTTTTTTCCTTCTGCATCTGTATCAGGACAGGGAATCTCAGTCAAGCAGTACACAGGGGTATCACTCAGCATCATCCAGGGTTGTCAAGTTCACCCACGGAATCGACTACATTCCATCATTTCGGCTTTCCATGGTCTTCACCTTACAGTCTCGCCGAACACATCAATTACCACCCAAGGAGACCTGGATGTGGTACTAGGGCATTCTTACGCCTGCCATTCAAACCAGTTCTACCAACTGCAGTCAAGATCCTGTCCTGCAAGACAGCTCCATGACAGTCTTCACTACGCAATCAGAGCATTGCGCAGTAGAACCTAGTTCCTTGACAGGGATGACAGACTGGTCAACCAGATCCTTTCATCCCATCCCGGATTTCGTCATTTAGAACGATTCCACACGTCAGGGACCAGACGTCCAAAGACTGTACCAGATTCCAGCGCTAACAGATTTCGTGTACCTGCTGGAGGAGAAGAGGTTTTTTATATCCAGTCAGAGGCCTGGGGCACTCTTTATAGAACCGACAAGGGGTTCCAGCTGTCTTCTTCTCTCATCACTTCTAACAGACCCATCAGCGGACATCACTAGTTCATGATCACCGTCTGGGTTGAAGAAGACTGCCGACTGGTTTAACCAACTCGCCATCAACGCTCCTTCTCCTTTATGGAGACATCGTCTCACAAGATTAGAGCCAGTGTGACGTCCGGGCCACTTTGGGGAAAACTTATCGTTGAACGATACTGTTGACACCTGCACTTGGACGATCAATTCAACTCATGCTGATTGCTATCTTCAGACATGTCTGTACAGACAGATAGGATGACTACACTGGACCTATAGCTACAGCCCAGGGTATAGTCTACCACTCCTATCAAAAAAGGGGTGGGGGCGCCGCTCAAGCAAGCAAGATCCCGACAATTCCACAAGCATAGAGGACAGACCATGCCGGAGACGAAGGGACTTCAAGGCATCACGATGGCATCTGATTATCTAGCCAAGTATGCGAGCAAAGGGTAGGAACAAGTCCACCTCTCGCCGCATTACTTGTAATACCTCGAACTCCCTACGCCTCTATACGACACGGGAATTATCAGGATATTACTGGGCATATTAGATTTACAAAATCAGAACAAGCCGTGCTCCGCTTAATCCAAAAGCAAGTCACAAGGCCGGCTACCCAACCTCCTCTGTTGGGAGTCTGGCATTTAAGTGATAACAGGTGAAGATTTGAGACACAAACATTAAACATTTATAAATAATGTTAGTGTTTGTTATCAAATCAAACCTGTTATCAACGTTGATTTGCCCAACCCATCCTCCCCTCTTTGCTCGGCCTTGACTCAAAACAGGTCTTGCATAGCATGGGAAAAAGAGGAAGGACATGCGCGGAGAGCACGCCACCTGGCGGACGATCGACACAGCGATCAGGGGAGATAATTTTGTTTGCAGGAGATCTCCAAATGGAGGAATATGGCATTTAAGTGATAACAGGTTTGATTTGATAACAAACACTAACATTATTTATAAATGTTTAATTTTGCTCCAGTTGTCATCTGTCATTGGATGATTATGAAACTTGGTACACATGTTTCTTATGATTAGAGGATGTACCTGTGCTATTTTTGAGAAGAAATACTAATTTTTCTCCAAATTATGACAAATGAATAGTTTTATGTTTAGGTAAATTGTACATATACATGTACATGGTAAGTTTGCTCCAGTTGTCAGCTGTCATTGGATGAGTATGAAACTTGGTACACATGTTTCTTATGATAAGAGGATGTACCTGTGCTATTCTTGAGAAGAAATATTAATTTTTCTCAAAATTATGGCAATGAATGAGTTTTCTGTTTAGGTAAATTGTACATGTAGGCCTCTACATGTATACATATACATCTACATGGTAAGTTTGCTCCAGTTGTCAGCTGTCAGTGGATGATTTTGAAACTTGGTACACATGTTTCTTATGATTAGAGGCTGTACCTGTGCTATTTTTGAGAAGAAATATTATTTTTTCTCCAAATTATGACAAATGAATAGTTTTATGTTTAGGTAAATTGTACATATACATGTACATGGTAAGTATGCTCCAGTTGTCAGCTGTCATTGGATGATTATGAAACTTGGTACACATGTTTCTTATGATAAGAGGATGTACCTGTGCTATTTTTGAGAAGAAATATTAATTTTTCTCAAAATTATGGCAAATGAAGAGTTTTCTGCTTAGGTAAATTGTACATGTAGGCCTCTACATGTATACATATACATCTACATGGTAAGTTTGCTCCAGTTGTCAGCTGTCATTGGATGATTATGAAACTTGGTACACATGTTTCTTATGATTAGAGGATGTATCTGTGGTATTTTTGAGAAGAAATATTAATTTTTCTCCAAATTATGACCAATGAATAGTTTTATGTTTAGGTAAATTGTACATATACATGTACATGGTAAGTTTGCTCCAGTTGTCAGCTGTCATTGGATGATTATGAAACTTGGTACAGATGTTTCTTATGATTAGAGGATGTACCTGTGCTATTTTTGACAAGAAATAATAATTTTTCTCCATATTATGGCAAATGATTGAGTTTTGCATTTAGCTGAAGTGCACATGTACATCTGTACACCACAGTTTGCTGCAGTTGTCAGCTGTCATTGAATGATTATGAAACTTGCTACACATGTTTCTTACAGTTCGTCCTAGGTCACAGCTCTCCCGCAGTAATCCCACACGGGACTGACCTATCCAGCAGTAATCCAAAATGGCATTGGCCTATCCAGCAGTATTGCCATATGGGACTGACTTATCCAGCTGTAATCCCAAACGGAAATCAACTATCCAGCAGTAATCCAGACCGAACTAGTCTATCCAGCAGTAATCCCATTTGGGACTGGCCTATTCAGCAGTAATCTCACACAGGACTGACCTATCCAGCAGTAATCCCAATGGCACTGGCCTATCCAGCAGTAATGCCACACGGGACTGACCTATCCAGCAGTAATCCCAGACCGGACTGGCCTATCCTGCAGTAATCCCACATGGGACTGGCCTATCCAGCAGTAATTCCACAAGGGACTGGTTTATGCAGCAGTAATCTCTCATGGGACTGACCTATGCAGATGTAATATGATGCTGGATTGCAATTTGCAGCAGTAATCCCACATGGCACTGACCTATCCAGCCATAATTTAACATGGGACTGACCTATTCCGCTGTAATCTCACACAGGTTTAGCCTATCCAGCAGTAATCCCACACGGGAGTGACCTCCTCAGCCATAATCCCACACAGGATTGCCGTATGCAGCAGTAATCCCACACGGGACTGCCTATGCAGCAGTAATCCCACACGGGACTGTCCTATCCAGCATTAATCCCATACGAGACTCATCTATCCAGCAGTAATCCCAGACAGGACTGGCCAGCAGTAATTCAACTTGGGACTGGACTATCCAGCAGTAATCCCACAGGGGACTATCCATCACTAATAACATGGGACTGGTCCACCCAGCAGTAATCCTACACAGGACTGGCCTATCCAGCAGTAATCTCACATGGGACTGAACTATCCAGCAGTAATCTCACACTGGACTGCCCTATCCATCTTACATGGGATTAACTTTTGCCAGTAATCCCACATGGGACTGATGTTATTGTCTGTACCAGATAATCTATTCCAGACATTATTGTCTGTACCACATCACCTATTCCAGACCTTATTGTTTCCTCTACATGTATGCTTTCAATACTGCTGCATCTTCGGCGGATGACCCCGCAAGGCGAGATGTTGGGGTTCTCAGAACGCTTGTTTCTTCAAATCTTTGTGAATTGGGACTTGTAGGGCTGGATCTCGGTTAATATTGTATGGACAAGTATGAGATTTGCATGATATGTGGTCAGTGACCCGTAGGTGTGCAGCGTGAATTTTCTCTGCTTGCGGTTATGTTTTCAAGAGTTATGGCCCTTCGTTTATCAAATCTAAGTGAATGGAATATATTTATTTGTCCAGGCTGGATCTTCGTCCATAACCGATTTGAACCAGGAAAATGGCTATATTATATGTTCTTCTACATTCCAAAGCAGACAACATAGGTCCTGAAGTATGAAATTGCCCCAAAAAGAGTGAATTGGGTGCATGGCAAAAAAAGTGACTGAAACAGAATTTTTATAATTATCCAAATTAGGCCACCAACCAATAAAGAACAGAACAACGGCGGGGCAGTGTCGGATTAAAGCGGAATGGGGGCATACAATTGAGCAATCTCTGATTGCTTCCTTCCTGTGTTATTATGCCCCCCCTCTAACTAGAGCGATCGCTTTGTCCGTCCGTCTGTCCGTCCATCTGTCCGTCTGTCCTTCCGTCTGTCCGTCCGAATTTCTTGTCCGCGCGATATCTCGGTTAATAATTGATGGACAGAATTGAAACTTGCATGGAATGTGGCCAGTGGCTCATAGTTGTGCAGCGTAGAGTTTTTTCCGAGTTCCGGTATCATTTTCAAGAGTTATGGCCCTTTTTCTGAAATCTCTGTGAATGGGACTTGTCCGGGTTGGATCTTGGTTAATATTGTATGAACAAGTATGAAATTTGCATGACATGTGGTCAGTGCCCCACAGTTGTGCAGCGTAAAGTTTCTCCCCGTTCCGCCTATATTTTCAAGAGTTATGTCCCTTTGTTCCTGAAATCTCCATGAATTGGGACTTGTCCGGGCTGGATCTTGGTTAATATTGTATGGACAATTATGAAATTTGCAGGGTATGTGGTCAGTGCCCTGTAGTTGTGCAGCGATAAGTTTCTTCGCGTTTCGCATATATTTTCAAGAGTTATGGCCCTTTGTTCATCAAGTCTTTGTGAATTTGGACTTGTCCAGGCTGGATCTCGGTTAATATTGTATGGACAAGTATGGAATTTGCAGGATATGTGGTGAGTGCCCTGTAGTTGTGCAGTGTGAAGTTTCTCCGCGTTTCGCGTATATTTCAAGAGTTATGGCCCTTTTGTTCTTGAAATCTTTGTGAATTGGGACTTGTCCGGGCTGGATCTCGGTTAATATTGTATGGACAATTATGGAATTTGCATGATATGTGGTCAGTACCCCATAGGTGTGCAGCGTGAAGTTTCTCTGCTTTCGGTTATATTTTCAAGAGTTATGGCCTTTTGTTCATCAAACCTAAATGAATGGGATATATTTATTTGTCCAAAGCACATTCCAAAGTAGATCACATAGGTCCTGAAGTATGAAATTGCCCCAAAAAGAGTGAATTGGATGCAAAATTCAAAGTTCACGATCGCTTCATAATTTCACCACAATATACTCCCAAGGAATGTAGGTCTCATAACCAGGTCACATTTTTGAATTTGGCGAAAGTCCCGGGTGGAATATGTACATGTATTATGCGAGGCATGCCGAAAAAAGTGACTGAAACAGAATTTTTATAATTAGCCAAATTAGGCCTCCACAGACCGATACAAAACAGAACAATGGTGGAGCAGTGTCGGATTAAAGCGGAAGGGGGGCATATAATTGAGCAATCTCTGATTGCTTCCTTGCTGCGTTATTATTATTACTATAGTAGCTACCGGTAATGCCACACCTCCAGCCACAAGGTTGTAAAATCTCTACTTCATGATATAGTTTTAATATTATGATTCTGAACGATTTATTTGCATATTTCCAGCATGTATCTCAATTACTTAGGGGAAGCTGGTTTGGGTTCTAGTCTCTCACGTTTGTGTTGTATTTCTAAAGAGCTTCTTATAATTAAATGTTGGTGATTTATTTGTTATGTTTCTCATCTATTTCCATAAAGTACGGTAAATCATCTAATAATTCAATCACAGGAAGTAAAAGTTCCAACCATCAAATAATTAAAAAAGAAAGTGATCGAAATTTATCAGAACCAGAACTTGACAACATAGTTTATCAATCATGCAGATAATCCATTATTGCTTCATTATTATGATGATTTTAGATTGTGATCACATTTATTAGAATGACTGTTTGACTTGTCCACAAAATAGGGGGTGATTGAATTTCAATAGGGTGATTGAATTTCAATAGGGTGATTGAATTTCAATAGGGTGATTGAATTTCAATAGGGTGATTGAATTATTAGGGTATTTACCATATTGGAAATATTGTATCAGCAAGAGTTTGCACATTTTCATTTCACATTACTAAAATTCCAACTTCCCGTTCATGTGGAAAATAGCCATATCATCACCAAAGATCAAGTAGCCTCTTCAGTGAAATACAAACACATCTTGTACAGTTTTGTGTATTTGCACTTTTGGATTTACCTCTCAGCCCAGCCCTGTTGTTGTGGATAACTACAGAGTGGAATTGTGAGCATGGGTGAACTGCTGATATTTCAACACGCATTAATCCATCCTCCAAATATCTTTCTATCATTTCAGAGTGTACTGATGGAACATATGGTTACAAGTGTAGTAGTACCTGCAGTGACAAGTGTAAGAAATCTCCAGGAAAAACTATGTGTCACCACATCAATGGAAGCTGCACAAACAGATGTACTGCAGGTTATCGGCCTGGCTCTGATGGGAAATGCTCACGAAGTAAGTCTTGAACTGTGTGATTGTGGTCATAACCACTGACATGACTGAACTACTATGTTCGAAATGGATTTGTGTTAGAAATCATCTCCAGATAAATCCTTCGAGAATGCCCCAAATATGGATGGATTTTATGTGATTTCAGTTTGTATACACTAATTTAGATGTGCTGCAATTTCAGACTGACCAATACTTATCCTCATGGAAACGAGATGAGGTATACTTAGGGGGATCAGTGTGTGTTACATTGTGTTACACTCTGTTTAAAGAAATTTGTTGAGTTGCAGTTAAATAGAATTGTTGGGATGTGGTTGTGGTTTCTCCAGGATGGCTCAGTATTACGGAAGTGACTGCAGCAATCACCAGTCTGTATCAGAGAGAGAGAGAGAGAGAATTAAGGTTTAAATCTACATGGAAAATTCTGAATCAAATACTTAATCGACGTAAATCCATAAAAGTATCGAAGTACTTTAATGTAAATGGTAACGAAATATCCAATACTTACGAAATTGCTTCTAGATTTAGTGAATATTTTAGTACAGTTGCCGCGAACCTCGATTCACAAATCCCAAATACTGGTCAAAACTTCAAAGATTATCTTGGTACCCCTACTACAGAACATTTCCAGTTTCCACAAGTCACAGCTGACGATGTACAAAAAACTATCATGAGTTTGAAATCCGCTGCACCTGGCTTGGACGGTGTTCGAATATCAACAGTAAAATTGGTATCGAATTATATTTCTGCTCCTCTTTCGAACATCTGCAATATATCTTTCAACTCTGGTATAGTACCGACTCTCTATAAATCTGCAAAAGATACACCAATTTTTAAATCGGGTGACATTACTATGCTCTCTAACTGTAGACCAATATCTGTTTTGCCATGTTTCAGCAAAATACTTGAGAAACTTGCTGTTAACAGGATGATTGAATTCCTGGAGTCACATGAACTTATTTCTATGAACCAGTATGGATTTCGAGCAAATCACTCTACTTCTCTAGCAGCATGCTCTCTTCATGATATGCTAATTTCTGCTAAAGAGTCGAAGCTCTACAGTGCTGCATGCTTCTTGGATCTGTCAAAAACATTTGACACCGTAAATCATAATATTCTTCTTTCTAAGTTGGATCACTTTGGCTTCTGCGGTTGGTTTCATTGTTGGTTTTCGCGTAATCGCCTGTCGCTGAATGCTGGAAAAACCAAATATATGCTAATCAGGCCGAACAACAACATTCGTCCATCCAGCATGCCACACCTTTTTATTTCGGGAACAGAAATAGAACTCATTCATCAGTTTAAATTCCTAGGCCTCTATTTTAATGACCAGTTGAACTGGAAAATGCATATAAACTACATATGTAGCAAAGTATCACGAAATATAGGAATGGCGTAACGGTAATTTGGCGGGGTTTTGTGGATACTTCCTCTATAAGAGAGGCATCCACATTTTTTCATCCACATTTTAAAAAACCCATAAATTATTAAATGTGGATACTACTCTATGAATTACAGTGTGTTTTAAAGCCTGGGCAAATAGAATGTGGTTATTATTGATGGAAAGAGATGCTATGTTGAGAAAGCAAACGTGTTTTTGTTTGGCAGCTTTACGGCTGGACTGTGGCTCCTCGCTTGTGGATACACGCCGATACACTCCCTGTTGGAGAGGCATCCACATTTTTAACCACATTTGAAAAAACGTGAATTATTGAGTGTGGATACTTCGGCGATACTTCTTTAATGACTGCTATACCTTATAATTCATCGATATAAAAGCCGTACGATTATGAGAAGTTCTCTAGTCGCGACTTCGGATTCCTCGAGACGAAGCTAAAAAAAACGGCTAACTCCAACGAGTTTTCGGCGTCGATCTTTGACAGTAAAACAGCAGGAGGTACTTACGATCTGTTAGACTGATTCAAATAATCGTATTGTTCGACTGAGTTTTAGGAGTGGAAGTTGAGATGGATGGGAAAGAGATGCTATTATTTTCGCGGAGCTTCTTGTTGCTTTTGTCAGCCATATTGGAGACTTGTAGAGTCCAATTTTCTGATTGGTTGAATAATAGCTGGGCGGGGCTATTACACAGATTTCAGCCAATCAAACTTTTCCTTACTCTTCACCTGCAGTTGATGTAAAATTTGGAGTTCCGATTGTTTCAAGTTTCTTGGGACATATAGTATCTCTTTCCCATCAATACGAGGAGAAAAACAATTATGTACTCTTAAAATCTCTAAATTATAATTAACCAAGTTCAGAAGAATTCATGCCACACATGCAAGTATTTCCGATTTCGATTTAGCCCTGGAAAGTCGGGCAAGAAATTGAACAAAAAATACCAAATGTTGTGACGGCACTTCACCCGGTAGAAATAGTCAACCTAAACATTTCTTAAATTTAGGTTTTAAAAGTTAGAATCGAGTATTTAGTTCTATAGAGGTGTTCACATTGCAAATAAGATGTGGATACATCACTTATGTAGAAGGTGTATCCACATTTTTGAAAAACATCTGATTTTACGTCTCGCAAAAATGTGGAAACACTTCCTATATAGGCGATGTATCCACAAAAACCCGGTAAATTACTGTTACGCCATAGGAATTATAAATTTTATTAAAAACTCTATAAACAAGAAAACATTGTATACTTTATACCTTTCAATGATATTTCCTGACTTATCTTACTGTAATACCATCTGGGGCAACACTCATACTACTCACCTGAATACACTATTATTATTACAAAAACGAGCTGTAAGAACAATAACTTTATCCAACAAATACGAACATACAGCACCATTATTTCGAAGTCTTCAAATACTGACGTTACCTAAATTAAACTTGTACTCATGTCTGTTGACTGTCCACAAATTTATGCACCATTCGTACAATTTGCCAAAATCATATCAAACATACTTTGCTAGACAATCCGCTGTACATCATTATCATACCAGAGGGCAAAAACTTAACCTTCATAGGCCATTTTATCGATCCAATTTATCATTTTATACCCTTAAAACCAGTGGACCCCGTGAATGGAACAAGCTTCCTCCTGTTATTAAAACAATTAAATCTACTTCGCTGTTCAAGTCAAAACTTAAAACATATCTTATAGGAATCTGACCTAATATCACAAAAATTGCTAGGTGTTTTACTTGTATATAATTCATACAAAAGTATAACGATTGGTACGTTATTTCATCCATAAATCTTACTGTAGATTTCTACGTTAAAGTTACAGTCTTTATTTACGGATAGAACAAGCCCCTAGGGGTTTTATTCCCACCAATCTATGTCACTTGGCAAACCGATGTCTTCATTTATTTCAATGCCTCAATATGCAGATTGCGTTTGTCTCTTGATTTACTTTTCTTTTGTTGGTGAATAAAAATTCAATTCAATTCAAAATTCAATGTCATGGTCATGAGGTCAAGGCTGTGTCTTCATTCATGACCGATAAAGTAATTTCTCTAATTGTTCGCCTTGTAAATTTAATTCGAAAATGGCTGATTTTCCCTCTATCATGATTTTCTCTGTCCTAATAGGATGAAAACACAACATTTTCTATATAGCTGTGGAACAATGAATTTGAGCACTTGAGTTTCGTCGCTGAGCTCATGCCAGTGCCACTGAAAGTAAAGTGAATATGTTACTAATAATCACGTATAATATCCGCGTCTGCTATTATTGTGAATGCAGAGAAACAATAGGGAATGGTACAATATAATCAGACTGAATTAGTATACTCGACACAGTCTTTGACTTGATTCAGTAAACTTGGCATTCCCATAATATCCCAACTTAATCACGTTTTTGCCACAGTTGAATCAGCAGTCATATATTGTGAAACAGGAACCGGTCATATACATTTGACAGACATTTGGGGTTTAACCTCAGTGCCATGGTTCCCGACAATTCATCTTGTTACATTATTGGCACACAGTGTAGTGAGAAAATGTATTCAATAGGTGCATTTTTTTTACTTTCATTTTACAGACCTCACCCAATTCTCGGAAAATCTTATTAATATATTTGTTGATAAAGGAACAAAGTGATAGACTTGTTAGGAAGGGCAGGCTATTCATGTCAACGATTCTGCTTTCATTTAGCTGATACACCTGGTGGGATTTGCTGGAAAATTTGTATTCTCCCAGAGTTGGCCCTGAAATGGGCCTTGAAAGTGACAGGTGCTAGATTTCATGTGCTGCCCATGTACTACAAGTATGGCCTTGGGTTTATTGACACAAAAAGTTTGAAAGATCATTCCACAAGCGCAATCAAGAAATTATCAGGTTTGATTCTGAATCTGAAAAGTACACAAATTATGTTTCTTTATTGAGATTGTGTATCTGTCATATTGTCTTGTAGAGCTCATTGGCAGCACAGGGATAGTTTAGGCAACATCCAGACTTCTCGGCCAGGACAAATATTCAGCATGGATTCAATCATGTCCTGAAAATAAAAATATCATATAGTTGTCTGAATGAAAGAATATGCCCTTATCACATGTATTTTAAAACAATGATAGATGAGAATTTGTGATTGGAATTTGTCATCCGTCTGATGTGAGTAAACTCATCATTGTCAGCCAATCTTTACTGTCAATTTACTCGAATCTTTTTAATGTGGGAGTTGGACAATACAGGGTTCCGGCCTTGGCCGCTAGGATCGCCTTTGTCTTTATTTCCGTTTCATACCACTTCTATCGTCTGCTAGGCACTGCTGAGTGGGCTGGCTGATCGTTTCGCTTGGACGCGCATCGGGCGATAACTCTCCATAATAACCACCGCCCAGCCGGCTGCTTTTTTGCGATAAACCGGAAATGTTGTTCGCCGCGATCCTGGCGGCTGACGGTGGTTATTACAGAGTTATCGCCCGCAACGCGTCCAAGCGAAACGATCTGCCAGCCCACTCAGCTGTGCCTAGCAGACGATAGAAGTGGTATGAAACGGAAATAAAAGACAAAGGCGATCCTAGCGGTCAAGGCCGGAACCCTGTATTGTGCAACTCCCGCATTTGCTGGTTGGAAAAATCCTCTATATATACTCTTGCTCTTCAAAGAGAGACCTAGCTATGAGAAATGCAAGTGGTGATTGATATAAGCTTACCTAATGAATATCTAATGCAGTCCACCATTTTGGCTCTCGCTCAAAAGTTACCTTTAATTGCCACAAATAATTTGAACATGTCTATTTTTCCAGAATTGGCCCGAAGAATAATTCACAAGTGACATACTTTTGGAATTTCAAAATCTCAATTTATAATTATGGAAATTACCTTACTTGGAGAATGCACTTTTAATGGAAAAGGAGTAAGTTAATACCAACTTTTTATTTCCTGGACCATATATGTGTTGCTCTTAATTAACATGTATATGTTTTTTTGCAGTTCATTTGATATAATTTATTTGCCTATTAATTGGGTGAATGTTGATATCTGTACACATTGTCTTTGTTAAGCCTGTTACAGTGGCAAGTGGGGTGATAACTGTGAAAGCAGATGTAGTGTGAACTGTCGGTCTTCCCCATGTAACACTGTGACCGGGCATTGTCCTGATGGTGGCTGTACGGAAGGCTGGCAAGGTGCTCGGTGTGACTCAAGTAAGTTGGATTCAGTAATTGTTCAATGAGATTATTGCCATGGTCAGAGCCTCGTCATAGACAGTCACTCACTTGAGCAAATGGGGAATAGTCCAGTCAATTTAGGCTTTGACCTGGAACTAATTGCAACAGAATGTATCTCTCTGCTAACTTGACTAATAATACTTTACCAACAATATATCAAAAGTCCTAAGAAATCTGAGTGGTGGAACATTTAAAATTTAGCATTATAAAATCCCACCACGCATGTAGCAATATTCTGTTTTGAATGGGCTACCATATGTTGAAAGGGAGACTACTCTTTACAACCCAACGTTGTTGACGAATCCGACCAGCTGATCGATGTAAACAACCGAAACCTATTTTCACCCGGTGGTGCGTTCGAGACCGATGAGTGCTCCTAATTCATGTTCTATACACTGATGGTTGATGAGCATTCTGTAATATCGTGAAATTGAGAATGTATTCACATGAGGTACTTTTCTCTGCCATTTCACGGCGCTGTTGTTGCAATATTATTGCTGTCAGCGCAGTACGGCTGTATCGTAAAATTGATGAATTGCTCGTTGTTTTCCAATTTTCCAGAGCTATGCATTTTGCAGATATACTGCCGATGAGTCCGAATAACACACATACGAATCACTGTTTCGTTAACTGCACGGCTGAAACGTGAGTGTTCACCGCCCCCTTTCCTTCATCCATATATGGCACTGCGACGAAATGTATGGAAACGCGTACGCACCAAAATGCGCGCATTCTCACACGGGTGTGCCAAATTTGGATGTCGCACCAATAAACGCGTTATAAAGCGCTCCCCGCCTCGGACAATTGACCATACGTTTTTCATCGTAACTTCAGAATGGAAGGAGACTAGAAACTGAAACTTTCAGACTTTTCAGACTTTCAGACGATGTATTTTCCCTCACGGAAATAGGGCGCGCGCCCTATTTAGGGCGCGCGCCCCATCTGCGCCCCAATTGCGCCCTACTTGCGCCTTGTCTATCTACTGCGCCCTAATTGCGCCCCATTTCTTCATCCCATCCACCCTGCTGCGCCCTAATTGCGCCCTTCATGAATGCGCCCTAGAAGCTAGAGATAGGGCGCGCGCCCTAACTGCGCCTTATTTACTTTGAAATTTTCTCTGATATCCGGACTGCGCCCTACTTGCGCCCTGTGGACATTGATGTTTTCTCCAAACTTCAGACTGCGCCCTATCTGCGCCCTGTGGACTTAACTACTTTTTCGAGAACTCAGACTGCGCCCTAAATGCGCCCTCTGGACATAACCATTTTATCTAAAATTCAGAGTGAACCCTACATGTATACTTGTGCCTTCTGGACTTTTTTTCACCAACATTCATTTAGCTAGTAATCACATATGCATGTGTGTCATTTTAAAGACATGTGCATGCATGTCTTAGTCAAAAAAGTTTTTTCCAAAAATTCAGACTGTCTGCTTTCTTCACTATTCTGAGCTATGAATTCATTAATGTAAAATTTGAACTTTCAAACTAAATTTAATAACATTATTTCAACAAAAAAATCAGACTTTTACTTGAAGAAGCTATTGCTCCTTATCTGCGCCCCGACTGCGCCCTACCAGTACATGTACATCATTCATGCTATTATTCTCAGAGTGCGCCCTAATTGCGCCCCAACTGCGCCCTATCTGCGCCCTATCTGCGCCCTATTATCTGCACAATAGCATGTTATCTGATTAGTCAAAACTGTCACATGACCTTTATCTTATTGGCTGATATTAACAAAAGAAAGGCAGACATATTGGTTTTCAAAAAACCATTTTGAATTTGAAGATTTCATGCCCATTTAACAAGATTTTGGTGAGTGTTATACCTCTGTTTTGTGGATAGTGGATGATGTAAAGGGTTTCAGATGTGTGTAGAAGTAATTTGAAGAAAAAAACTCAAGAAAAAGTGAGTGAAAGTGTCAGATGACCTAATGTACTAATTCCACAACAGCTGACTGTAGTACACTGTATTCCATGCACATGTATACATTTTCTAATAAATGTAATTCTAACCATGAATGCACATTGTACATGTAGATGAAAATAATATCTACAGAGCAGAGTAAAATTAGATTTATTTAGACTAGTTAGATGCCAATAATCATCTTTCACCTTATATCTTCAGTTTATGTACATGATAGATAAACTTTATTTACTGAGGTTAGAACATGGTTAGCCTGGCAGGTATACTATTCTGTTCCCCAACTGCACCCTAACTGCGCTTTAATTGCGCCCTAACTGCGCCCCAAATGCGCCCTATCAGTACAACATTCATGCCATTATTCTGAGAGTGCGCCCTAATCGCGCCCCAACTGCGCCCCCAACTGCGCCTTATCTGCGCCCTAAGACTGCGCCCCAACTGCGCCCTATTCTCTAATAGGGCGCATATAAGGCGCAATTAACATATTTGGAACGCGCCCTAATCTGCGCCCTAGCCATATTGAGTCTAATGGCAAAATTGGGGGCGCAGATAGGGCGCGCGCCCCAATTGCGCCCCAACTGCGCCCTAGCTGTCTCAATTCATGCGCCCCATTTGCGCCTTAAATGCGCCCTAATTGCGCCCTATTTCCGTGAGGGTTATCACGTGTATTACAAGCGCTGTTGTATAAAACTGGCCGTGAGGCATGGTGAAAATATCAACATAGCTACCCTTATTGGTCATTCAAAATAGTTTGGTTGTCTTTCATCTATCAACTTGAATGTTTTTATTGGCCATCTCACTTGAAAATGATTAAATTCACATGAGGTGTAATCGCAGCATATCTAACAGTTTATATCTTAAACATATTTCCAATTCAGAAATCCTCCAGCCATCAAAAAAGGGATTTTATGTCATGATGGAACAGATCGAGGAGTTCTCATTTTTAGATAATGCCAAATACATAATGCGATATGTCTCAGTTCTCTATCCTAGCGAGCTTAGGAGCATATTTAATGGTCATATTACGCAGAGGTGCGTATTGCAATGTACTATGGAGGTATTGCGAGCTTATTTTCTGTTCAATCATATTTTCCCCTCTATAGTCTATGTTCCTGGTGTTTTTCGTCTGATTCTGTTGATGTCCTACGGAAGCATAGATAGGATATGGGTGAAAATTATTGACCCGGAGAAAATTATCTCCGACGCCGAGATACATCTCCAACCCGGAGAAAATTAACTCCGACCCGGAGATACATCTTCGACCCCGAGATACATCTCTGACCCGGAGAAAATTATCTCCGACCCTGAGATATGTCTCCGACCCCAAGATACATCTCCGGCCCGGAGATAATTGACCAATGAGAGTCGAGCTGCTGTAACGATCGCTTCAACACCATTGGTCAATCATCTCTGGGTCAACAAGATTCTCAACATATGTAATGGTAAAAGAGGTTTTCTCGAAAGAAAAATACATAGAGTTTTCAGCATCATTAAGTGGAAAAGTCTTTCGTACTATATATAGTTCGCTTCAGATGTGGTTTTCATGGGCTAGAACTTAAAATCGGTCGATACAATAATATCCCAAAACCTAATCGTATTTGTAAGGTCTGTAGCTCCGGTATGGTGGAGGATGAATTTCATTTTCTACATTGCTGTCCACTGTACTCTGCCCTAAGAAAACAATGTTTTAAGAAATATTACTGGTCATGGCCGTCCCTTAAAAAATTAAAACTATTGTTAAATTTCCAGTCTAAAAAAGGGATTATCTCTGTGGGAAAATTCATAATTGACACCAAAGAACTTAGAGCACAATACATGGCTGGACAAGTTTAGTATGCATAAGAACTTAGCAATTCTGGTATTTATGTCTATATTTATATGGCAGTCGGTAGAAATACATCAATCTGAAAATGACTTTAATTGCTAATATGTAAGCAAACGAGACAAACATTAATTTGAACTGATTGATTAGTCAGTCTAGTCGAGTTGTCTGTTAAGCCAGTCATATTATTTCAGTCAGTGGTTTGATTCTATTCTATTATACTGTATATGTGATTGGGAGAGGAGCCATGTGGCTCATTCCTGCAATAAACACACCTTGAAAACAATCTCCAATTTTGTTTATCAGAATTAGCCAGATAGACACTTTGGGTTCATCACAGGTATCCATCCAGAAATGTAGTGTGGTGAGTCTCAGCTATTTGCAGATAGTGTCGACAATGGGTCTTTCGGGTTGTGAACCCTAAATCGACCCCGTCAAGTAAAGATTTAACGTCGCCATGAAGATGAATGTACTGAAGTAGCTGATTATATATGAGAAGTAAAACTTTCGTGTGAGGCACATACATAAATTTCCTTGCTCATTGTATGGTAACAATAATTGTTTATGGATAAAGTAGATTTGATATTACAGTAATGACGATAATTTTATCAAACCCGGTCAATGAATCTTCACTGCCTAGCCTAGTCCGCTCCATAACCTCTTGCGCCATGATGATGTGTTACTTTTGAGGGACTGTCACTGGCTGAATCGCCTCAAAAATCGCGTAATCGACGACACCACGCAATGTCGCTGGCACCTCAATTCGATATAATAGACCGGTGGAAAATTCAGAAGAAGCCTCTAGAAAATGTTCCCGAGGCATTTTTTGGTACAAGCTGGTAATAAGTTGTTTTAGGATATTTCAAGGGTGCTGAATCCGAATCTGCTTGTTAACAAAATATCTTTTTCCGTTAAAACTTCGAAATTGTTAATTAAAACATGACGTAAAAATGAACAAAATGTAAAAATTGATTCACACCTATAGATCGGCGATCACACTTGGACTGAATCAGAGGTCCCTGAATGCCAAAGAAGAGGATGAAATATAGCTATGAGTTCGTTGAGAATAATAAGCAATAAAAATGCATTACAAATTCACGGTTACAGCTAATTTTTTAATTAAAATTGATTGACTTTGTAAGGAATTACCTGAAACCCTGATTTGGGCAAGTTGGTGAGCATATCACCGGATTTGTATTTTTCTGCCAGTTTTTCCAACCTTCTTTATTATGCCCCCCCTCTAACTAGAGGGCGGGCATATAGCGATCGCTTTGTCCGTCCGTCTGTCCATCCGAATTTCTTGTCCGGGCAATATCTCGGTTAATATTTGATGGACAGGATCAAAACTTGCATGGAATGTGGCCAGTGGCTCGTAATTGTGCAGCGTGGAGTTTTTTCCGAGTTCCGGTATAATTTTCAAGAGTTATGGCCCTGTTTGTGTCTCAAATCTTCACCTGTTATCACTTAAATGCCAATATCCTCCATTTGGAGATCTCCTGCAAACAAAATTATCTCCCTTGATCGCTGCGTCGATCGTCCGCCAGGTGGCGTGCTCTCCGCGCATGTCCATCACTCTTTTTCCTTTGCAGTCTTGGTGACAGACCTGTTTTGAAAGAGCTCCTGTAAACAGTAACTTTTGGATTGTTATAGACGCACTCTAGGGTTATTTTTTTTTCTCCCGTGAGTTCATTATGAACCAACGTAGTCGCCCAGCTATAAAGATTTATAAGGAACGAATCATGTCGTCAGTTTTAACCAGTTAAAGACTTGCATTTTTCTTTGTTTTTCAAGTGCAGGGTACAGGTGTGTTTACAGTCAAGTGACATGCCGTGAATGTGCAGACTGGGACGACGTGACCTGGCATAGCTATCCTATGGCGACGCAGTCAACTCTGGAGAGCGGCCACTGACCTGGCAAGATGTCCAGCTGAGAAGCAAGCTACTCAGGCCCTCTTCAACGACTTGGCTGTAAACGAAGTTTTCCTACCAGCAACTTATCGTTAAACGATACTGTTGCCAGTGGAATCTTCACAACAGTCCCGTGAAACAGTACAGATCACGGACACAGGATCACAGCTCCACGGCGAAGAGCAGTACCCTGGAGCTACATTTCAAGACGGTGAACAAGTTACAGACCCAAGCACGGCCTAGTTCAAGTTCACCGGAGAAGATGAGTTACGGACTCTATACCGGAGCCGTTACAACCACGGATCTGGGCAGACCTCGGATTACAGTTCCCGTTCATCCAAGCCTCCGCAACTCAAGAAAGACAAGTCTTCCAGCCGGGACCTGGTGAAGAACCGGGACCCGGCAAAGAGCCGTACCCTGGGCCTTCAAGCGGGAACGGTGGACAAGTCTACAGTCCGGAGCACAGACCGGGATTACCAAGGACCTCGACACCACAGAGCGCCGGGACTCCGACTGCAGAGCACCTCGGACCCGACCATCGGAGAGAGAGGTTACTTCCAGAGGCGGTACTACGGCCTAGAGCCGTACCGCGGAACGGAGAACGACACGGACCTATGAAGTTCGGACTTATCCAGTACCCCGAGAGTCTACGTCTCACCGGGAGTCCACACCTACAGGCCACGGACTTTAGATCAGCATACGGGACCATGGCTCTGAGAGATCACGGCCCAATGCAGAACTCCGAGACCCCGTCAAGCCAAGAGCCTACAGGGACTACCGGGATACCGAGAGAATAGGCAAAGTGCAGACCAGTCAAGCCCAAGCCACGACGATACAGTTTACTTCTACTGCACCGGCTAGAGTGCTGACACGGACTCTACTAGACAGCCCCGTCACAGACACGGATCAAAGCGAGTCCTCGGATACCAACTCCCGTTCATCCAAGTCCCCAAAGAACCGCCGTACCCTGGAGACACAGACGGACACGGCGAAGAAGGCAGTCCGAGAATCAAGATCACGGACTCCATCACTACAGCGGGACCCCGGCTCAAGCACAGCTCACCGGTTCCACGGCACGGAGTCACGGCCCTATACGGGACGCCGGGAGTCGGACAAGCCAAAGGCCTACAGGGACCGGGATTCTAAGGAATCACGGCCCTATCCAGAGAGCCGTACCACGGAACGGGAGACATCACGGCCCTATCCAGAGAGCCGTACCACGGAACGGGAGACCTCACGGACCTATCCAGACCGCCGTGACTCCGATACCGGAGCACCGCGGGAGGAAACTACAGCCCGGAGCCGTACCACGGACCCGGAGCCGTACCACGGAGCGGGATACCACACGGACCTATCCAGCGCGCCGAGAGTCTACATCTGAGAAGTCACGGACTCAAGCAGAACGGACTTGTACAGATCACCGAGACTCCACATCCAAGGAGTCACGGACTTATGAGGAACGGACTCAGCCAGAACGCCGTGAGCCGGCCTCTACTCCAGCTTGGACCCGTACAACGGAGCCACACCTCGGTACTACGGCAAGCAGATCTCGTAAACGAAGTCGCACACCGTTACGCCGAGATTCCTATCCTGTACGTCATCATCGGGAGAGGGACCGTCCTAGACGTCGGACCCCTTCACCTAGTCCAGCCTACCGGAGTCGGTACCATAGGGACCATACCCCGGAGCGACCTTACAACAGACGAGGGAGAAGCCGTTCACCGGTTTCTCGTCAACAAGCATTGATGGCGAGGAGCGGACGTCTACCCACCATCACCGTTGCCCGGAGCATCGGGATAAAACGGAAGTCCAGAGATGAACAGGAACTTGTAGATCACCATTCTGGACCTGCCCCCAAGGAACAGACTTCTGCTCCAGGGGTACCTTCCAAGGCAAGCCTGGTCAAGAAGCACAGTCATCTCCAGGCTTCACAGCCCCTTACCAGGGTAGAGTTCCTTCATCGGAGACCCGTGAGATGACACGACCCATTCTTCTAGCAACGGTGGGAGGCCTGTTGGCCGAGTGATTTAGATCCCCGACATACAGTGCTGGCAATTAGGTGCCTGACTCTGGGGTCGCTGGTTCGAATCCTGCACGGGATTCGACCAGACTCAGACTCGGACTATGAGGATCACGCACGACGTTCCACTTCCTCGGCATCCTCATCTCATACAGATTCACCTCCTACGTCAGGCGGTGCGGAATTCATAGCTTAGAGGGGTCCATTAGTCCGGCAACAGATAGCCGACACATCACATGGATACCACGATAGACAAGCAACGCATCATCTTCCTTAGGGATATCTACGCTAAGAAGGCGGTCCCCCTTGGAGGTTGCGGTTGTACAACACATCAGCATTGATTACGAACGTTCAGTACGGTCGTCAGTTGCGTCAAGTTTGGGGGGGAGCAAGATTCCAGTCACTGTCTTCTAGAAACATCGACACTGGTCCTAGCAGCACGGTATCAGCAATACCATGTCACAACACCATGTGTTTCACATCACTTCAGGGTTCCCGCCGACAGCTTCCTCCAAGTCCTACAGGGTACTACAACCGGAAGATCACTTTTCCACGGAGGCACCGGGACCCGCAACGGCCGAACCCCCACGTCTGCTACGGTCCAGATTTTCCTTGCAGACCAGGGTTTTTCTCCAGGACCAATTGTACAGACAATGACAGCAGCAAGCTACTATTTACTGTACAGTCGCATCAAGCCCTGAGAATGTACTATAGTAGAGGACCTGTGGCCAACACTGTTTCTGTTCCAGCAACAGCTGGTTTTTCCTTCTGCATCTGTATCAGGGCAGGGAATCTCAGTCAAGCAGTACACAGGGGTATCACTCAGCATCATCCAGGGTTGTCAAGTTCACCCACGGAATCGACTACATTCCAGCATTTCGGCTTTCCCATGGTCTTCACCTTACAGTCTCGCCGAACACATCAATTACCACCCAAGGAGACCTGGATGTGGTACTAGGGCATTCTTACGCCTGCCATTCAAACCAGTTCTACCAACTGCAGTCAAGATCCTGTCCTGCAAGACAGCTCCATGACAGTCTTCACTACGCAATCAGAGCATTGCGCAGTAGAACCTAGTTCCTTGACAGGGATGACAGACTGGTCAACCAGATCCTTTCATCCCATCCCGGATTTCGTCATTTAGAACGATTCCACACGTCAGGGACCAGACGTCCAAAGACTGTACCAGATTCCAGCGCTAACAGATTTTGTGTACCTGCTGGAGGAGAAGAGGTTTTTTATATCCAGTCAGAGGCCTGGAGCACTCTTTATAGAACCGACAAGGGGTTCCAGCTGTCTTCCTCTCTCATCACTTCTAACAGACCCATCAGCGGACATCACTAGTTCATGATCACCGTCTGGGTTGAAGAAGACTGCCGACTGGTTTAACCAACTCGCCATCAACGCTCCTTCTCCTTTATGGAGACATCGTCTCACAAGATTAGAGCCAGTGTGACGTCCGGGCCACTTTGGGGAAAACTTATCGTTGAACGATACTGTTGACACCTGCGCTTGGACGATCAATTCAACTCATGCTGATGGCTATCTTCAGACATGTCTGTACAGACAGATAGAATGACTACACTGGGCCTATAGCTACAGCCCAGGGTATAGTCTACCACTCCTATCAAAAAGGGGGGGGGGGGCGCCGCTCAAGCAAGCAAGATCCCGACGATTCCACAAGCATAGAGGACAGACCATGCCGGAGACGAAGGGACTTCAAGGCATCACGATGGCATCTGATTATCTAGCCAAGTATGCGAGCAAAGGGTAGGAACAGAGTCCACCTCTCGCCGCATTACTTGTAATACCTCGAACTCCCTACGCCTCTATACGACACAGGAATTATCAGGATATTACTGGGCATATTAGATTTACAAAATCAGAACAAGGCGTGCTCCGCTTAATCCAAAAGCAAGTCACAAGGCCGGCTACCCAACCTCCTCTGTTGGGAGTCTGGCATTTAAGTGATAACAGGTGAAGATTTGAGACACAAACATTAAACATTTATAAATAATGTTAGTGTTTGTTATCAAATCAAACCTGTTATCAACGTTGATTTGCCCAACCCATCCTCCCCTCTTGCTCGGCCTTGACTCAAAACAGGTCTTGCTCAACATGGGAAAAAGAGTGATGGACATGCGCGGCGAGCACGCCACCTGGCGGACGATCGACGCAGCGATCAAGGGATATAATTTTGTTTGCAGGAGATCTCCAAATGGAGGATATTGGCATTTAAGTGATAACAGGTTTGATTTGATAACAAACACTAACATTATTTATAAATGTTTAATTTTGGGCTTTGGCAGCCATTTTCCATGTTTTTACCTAATTTCCAACTACGTTAAGAAATTTCCTGTTCCTAGGTTAAAATATGAGAATTACCTTTAATTCTTATATCCGAGACACAGCAACATTCCTCTAATTTGTTACACATTGTGAGTGTCTTCAAAATAGTTAGAATATAAAAGAAAGTTAAATGTTCTTTAGGCCTTTTTTTTTTTATTGATTGGTTTACGGATCCGCCGACCTTCATTTTGCCAAAAGTGAAATAAAAATAAAATTGGATTTTCGATTTTTTTTTTATTTCTGTCGTATCCGCCGACGTGTCACATTTGCTGACCTCTCTGTCGGAAGAATAAAAACATAAAATTCGCAATATTGGTCTCATTTTAATACTTGCTGTGCGTAAAACATCTTATATAAATTCTTCACGCTCGAGTTCGCACGAGTTCAACACTCTGCAGACATCTTGGTCTTGGAGGCGGGTTACTTCCCTTGGTTACAGTGGTGGTGGTTTCCGACTTCCATGTTACCTTCGGCTGTAGTTCGGGGGCCAGACATGACATCATTTCAACGGCGCAGTGTTTGAAGCCAAGATGGCGGGTTCGGCTTCGCGGTGGTTTTCACTGACTTAGACAGGACGCGACCGTCCTTTTGAAGGGCTTTGTCGGTCCAGTAACTGCTGGGACGGTGGGGGACTTGGTCTTGAAGGAGATCAGTGACAACTGACGACATATCTGCCGGCCTGTCTGTCCAAAATAACAGCAGGAAACATGACTTGTCCTGTCAACACCCCTATTGAAGTGTTGGTTTCACGTAAAGCGACTGATATTGTCGCTTGGTTGAAGGAAACGTCCGTCATTGATCTTTTGGTAAATGTCTTGTAATTATTACACTGGCTATTACCTGGATTTGACATATCATTTTTTTTTTTACCGCCCTCTCGTGTCTAAGAAGTTTGTCAGAAAGTAAAAATAAATAAAGTGTGGAGGCTTGATTTTAATTTTATTTTTTTCCCATCCTCCATCTGGACATTTTTGCCAGAAAAATCCGTAAACCAATTAATAAAAAAAAAAAGGCCTTACCTGACTTTTTCATGCATACAGTAATTCCCTATCTGGAATCTATCATTCACAATTTTTGGAGAAAAATATGACTGGAAGTTGTAATCACAAATTACAGTTAAACTTGAGAAAGAAATTTCATCTTGTAATTTATTTGTTTGTTTTGTTCGATTGTTACTTGTATGAAAGCAGACGTCCCTTTCCTCATCCGACTTATGAAATGGAATCTCCCAATGAGCACCTGCACTTGACGCGTGTTCATTTCACATAACTGCGCTAAAACGTGTAATAAATGCACGGTTAGCTCGATGTTATTGATACAAATGTTATAGAATATTTATTTATCATCTTATTTGTAGGAGCCGGCTCTGTTTTCCTGTTCTATAGCAGAAAATATCGCGTATGGAGCAGAGGATGCCAGTAAAATACAGTTTGAGGATATTGTAGAAGCAGCCAAGAAAGCCAATGCTTACACGTTCGTACAGAACTTTCCAGATGGATTTGAGACGATGGTCGGTGAGAGAGGTATCATGTTATCAGGTAACGGCGTGAACAGAATGCGAACCAGCTTATTCATTGCAGTCTGTCTGTATGATGAATTAGAAAATGTTCATTTGAAAGTCAACCCAGACTATCTGGTTTTAACAGTATTTTCGTTACTTTGGGATTACACTACCTTAGTATAGGACAGATTCTAATGCTGAAAATTGATCGTGCGGGATTCGAAACCAGCGATCTCCAGAGTAAGGCACCCAAGCGCCAGCACTATATATCGGTGATCTAAACCACTCGGCTGAAAAAATAGATGGTAGCCGACAGTATCCCTTGGATGAACGTAATGACACAGCTCCCATAGCCGAATATCAAGTTGTAATTTGCACCATCCATATTGAAACTCGGTTCACAGAGAATTTATATTTTGTTTCAATTTCCCTCCTCATCGTATAGGTGAATGAGTAGAATGAGCCACTTTACTTCAATAGATGAGTAAATGAGCATGTGCAATGACATCATTTGCAACCTGCGGGCCAAGAGCTGCCGATTGTGCTTTGTAATCATGTAAATTTACCAGTTTGAATACATCCTGTTGCGGGGTGTCCTGTTGCTCGGTGTAATCCTCAGACCAGGTGCTATACTAGCTGGGCTGATCAGTATCCAGGGTAATAGGAATTGTGCATGAGCATTCTCGTGTTCTGGCACATGTAGGCACCGTCGCGATATGACTGAAAAAAATTGCTGTACAAAATTTCTTTGCTTGGAGAACTTTTGGGACCTAAATAATTGCGAGACTGTTTCATCAACTATGTGTTTTGCTATGTGCTCATTTGTTTTCACCCTGCAGGACGTCGAAATATTTGTCTAATCTTGATGAAACTTTCAGTGAATTTTCTCTGGACCCAATTTTCTACTTTTCAAAGTCTTAATCCCTACAGGAGATTTTGTAGAATATGACACTGTTCAATAAAATGATTAAAATTTGATGTTTTTTAACACAGTGGAGTGTGAAAATGAGATAATTGTATGCCCCATCAAAAACAATTTAATACTGGGTCAGATGATTTTTACCCAGCAATACTTATTTTAATAACAGAGATTTGTCTCGAGAGTTAGTTCATCCAAACAGCCTGAAACTTTGCATGAAATCATCTTTCCTTCAGCTCTACTTCTGTGCAAAATTTCATGATCATAGGGGGATAGAATGTGAGATGAAATCACATTTGCAACAGAGTGGACTAAATGTTGGGAATCGTGCTAATTCTTGAGTGAGAACAGGAGCAGTGATATTATGTCTGTTTATCTATTACAGGTGGACAAAGACAGAGAATAGCCATTGCTAGGGCCATTATTAAGGTGAGAGAACTCTTCATGTTGGGAAGAATCCATCTGATACAGTTTTTGTTAATATTCTCTATTAATAATTAAAAGGCAATTGGATCAGCTTGTAAATAGGTCATCTAGGATAACCACCATCTGATAGTCTCACTCTGTGGGGCTCTCGGGGGTTGACCTGGGATGTCGTTGTGCACACTCCAGATCATGGAAAGAATGAGCCTCAGCTCCTCAGACAGCTTGTCGTAAAAGGTGACTAACTGGGGCACCCATGGGTTGCCGAGTGTGAAAAGGAATAGGAACCCACCTGTGATGTTCCCGGTGTAAAAAGGAAAAGGATCCTACCCGTGGGGTTTTCCGGGTGTGAAAAGGAATAGGTCCAAACATCATGATATGACTGAAATGTAGACCAGTTTAAAGTGACGTTAAATCATATTCACCCCGATAAATTCATACAGTGAGTTACAGCATTACAACAAGGTCATGTGATATGAATTATACTAATGATGCCCAGACTGGTCTAAAGTCTGCAGGCTCATCAATGGATTCAAATGTAGAAACAGTCAGAGCTATGGTCCAAGGGAGATAACCCAGCTAGTGTGATTCTCCTGAAACCTTGTCATGTCAAAAATATCAGCTTTATCACGATCTCATAGTATTCTTCTTGTTTACAGGACCCTAAAATCTTGTTGTTGGATGAAGCCACAAGGTAATGTTTTCATTATACACATGCATAAGATAGACCCTCTAATAATTCAATCCCCCTATCAAAATTCAATCACCCCCAATTCTGGAGACAAAATTCAGTCGGTGGTTCTAATAAATTGATCACCGTGTATCACAATAGTGCGAGATCAATGACTGGTTCAGGTTGTAATAATCACCAGCACTGGAGAGTATTCAATCAGGAGAACTCTCTTTCTGATTCCAAGAATCCAGTTGAACAGGAGTATAGGTCAAACATCATGGTGAACATCTAGGTCTTTGATTAGAGGGAAGTATTATGAATAGCAAGTTTTGTTGCCACTAGGATGTGCCTGAGCCACAGGCAAGGGCAAGATGTCCTGTACTGGAATAAAAGATTTTATTGTGTACTCCCTCAGCAAATATGTACTGGAATAATAGATCTTTATTGGTGTAATCACTCCGCAAATATCTGCCAACCTCGCCACCAGGGGTCGCTCTCCGCTGGAAAATTGGCCGCTCCGACGAACCCCTGGGACGACGGTCGCTGAAAGTGGGTCCCATAATACATTGAAAAATTCTTTCACGTGGCCCCTTCCGGTTCCATTGGAACATATCCTATTCCTTATAAAACGTCAGTCATGAGTCATCTTAATGGCCACTGTCATAACGTCATGACGTCAGAATAGAAAATGTTTCGCAAGAATGCATAAAGAGTTCTGGTAGGGTACGTCATCTTTCAGAGAGAATCAGACGCGCTCGTAACATCCATGACGTCGGGACGTTGGCTTAATCTCCACAGATACGCTCTCGTTATGTTCTAAATTCTAGGGTTTTGTGTGCTATCCAATGACCGATCGTACTGCTGAGCGCCGTCCCAGAGCCTAGTAGGGAGGACAGGACCGGATAGCTCTGGTTTCGAGATTGAATATCTGCCTGTACTGTTCTGTACTAATAGATCTTTTCCTCAGCAAATATATACTGGAATATTAATAAATCTTTATTGGTGTACTCTCTCAGCAAATATCTGCCTGTCCAGTTCATACTTTATGTAAGAATCACGAGACAATGCATAGCCAAGTCTGGGGACAACAATGTGTCTAGACCTGTGCCTTTTTAACGACACAAAGACAAAGGACAGTAATAGATCGTTGTTGGAGTACTCCCTCAGCAAATATGTGCCTGTCCTCTGTTGTAGTGCCCTAGATGCCCAGAGTGAGTACCTGGTACAGGAAGCCTTGGAACGCCTCATGGTGGGCAGAACCGTCCTCACCATTGCTCATCGCCTCTCCACCATCAAGTCTGCCAATCAGATCGCCGTATTAAATGATGGAAAGGTCGCAGAAATCGGCAGCTATGGACAATTAATGACGATCGAAGATGGGCTGTTCAAGAAACTTGTCGAACGACAGACAATTGTGAACTGAAATTTAGCGTATCTATTATTGGAAGATATTTGTTATATTAGGTGGTATTCGGTTTACGTGTATGTTGTTTGGTTATGGACCTGGACTACTTTGTGGTCATTGTGGTGGAGCATTCTTACCATATCCACAGGCCTGCAAGTGCCTCCTATATTTTCCTATATTTTTGAGTCATTCCTATATTTTATTCAAAACCTCTTATATTTCCTATAGTTAGACTTTTTCTCATGAAAACTTTCACCAATGCTCTGAAATGAGTCAATATGGCATGAGAAAATACATTTCAGAAAAAAAGAATTTGCCGAGCGAACCGAGGCAAATATGAAAACATTTAAATCGCTCTTTCTTGAACCAAGCAGCAGAACAGGTTTCCTCATTCACCGCCACTATGACTGCATTAAGTGGAAATAATTTTATTAAACACCAGAAAACGTTTGGAACATACAATGTAGTGGTCACCTGACCTACACTCCCTTATTTCCTATATTTTCCTATATTTTCTAAAGAAAATTCCTATATTTCTCCTATATTTTGGCAAATTTCCTCCTATATTTTCACTGTGAGCCACTTGCAGGCCTGTATCCAGTGGTAGACCAACTTTGTAAATAGGATGCAGTTTTATACACAAGTGCAATAACTGTTCAACTGAGAATATTTCCACCAGCATTTAGCACATGATTTTATACTCCTGTCATCGCATTCGCCTTCTCCAATGAATGTCAAATTGTAAACTTCTATATTCTAACAATAGTTCACTCATTACACACATCACTGTATCCGCGTCTCCATGCCTGTTGTTGGATAAATTTAACATCAGGAATGATTAAATACCTCTACAATGGTTTCCATATCACATGGAATGAATTACAATGTAGTAGCATCATTTAAAAAATATTCAGCAAATAACATATTTTGATAAAAGTTATTTAGTTGTTCAGATCAACTACGGTGATTTTTTTTGTGATCTCTTTTTTAATATTACGAGCATTGAAATCATGCTTCGGACAGTCTCTGAAAAACATGACAGCACCTACACTCTGCATTCTGGGCATGACCATTTGCGATGTCATAAACTTTCTTTGAACTTCAAAGGAGAAGAAAACATCTGACTAATGTATACATTGAACGAAAGATCTATCTCCCCCGTATCCAAAAATGTAAGCAAATGTTTTTTGCGATTGTTTACCGCCGATATGTTCATATCGAAACATCAAAAACTGGAGCCTGTGGACAGATTCATTAAGTGCTGCCATTACAAGGGCTTGCGTCTATTTTAACCAATCAGAAATGCTGAAAACATATTGTGTGCATCGCTGTGTGACATCAGCTGGGCTGACGTTAAAGTATGAGAAGCTCTTGGGACTGCAGGTTTATATTTTGTATACTGTTCATAATTTGATAGTGGTAAGTGTGCCAATATTCCGCAAATACACAGGCATCATGCCACAGTTTTAATAGAGTGAAAAAAATCGCAAAAAATATTTTTGCTTACATTTTTGGATATGGGGGAGATAGATCTTTTATTCAGTGTATATATTAGTCACATGTTTTATTCTCCTTTAATCGCACTGTGACAGCGTCTAATGGGACATCGTGGACACCTGGTCATGTCATCTGACATAACATCGATATGAATAATTTAACAATATTGGTCCCAAATCGAAATACAAGGTTTCACAACTTGAAAAGCGTTTGGCAAATGTTGCAGGTGATCATGATGTTCAGTTTACCCGAACATTTAAAATCATGCTACCACCTCTTTAAAGTGCTAAACAAGGGACTTACACTTGTACATACCGTACTGTTGCTTACACATTTTAAAATATTGAGGTCATAATTCAACTTACATCTGGAACATCCGAAGAAGAATTTTGGAATATGCCTGGTGTATTAATTTTCAGAAGAAGTTTTGCCAAAATGTTTTTCTATACGTCTTTTCTACAAAATGCGTCTCTGGTGCCTATATTAACTTTATACCTCTACGTTGCAGTTGTGGTATGGTGACGTGGGAAGTTGTTTTCACAAGATATGTGTATATTTTTATGACTGTATCAGAAATGACATTATTTAACCCGAAATTCTGAGTACATAATATCATGTATTTGCCACTGATTAAAGATTTGTCTTGTATGTGAAGTTGGAAGTTGCGCCATCTCGTGCAAATGGAAAATTCGTTACAGTAATTCCCCTAATAATTCAAGTTCACTTTTCAATTCTGTTATTTGAACACAGAGAGAAAGTAACATTCCCATTCTTCATTCAAATTGAAGAAAAGTCATATGACAAAATGTGACACTTTGTAACTGGTACCATGGAGAATATTGCCAGATTTATGCCATTTTGGCTGCACTTCCGGTGATCGAATTATTAGGGGAATTACCGTAATGTGGAATTTCCAGCCCTGTTAAACAAATTCTTACTTCTACCGGAAATTATGTTGGATGCATAACTGGCCTTTAATTTGTTTCTTTTTTCAAGTGATGTTTCGTGTCCAAATATTGTTTGATAGATTCAGGGTACATGGAAGAAAAGATATCGCGAGCACTTTTCCTGAATTTATAACTGGTGGAAGGGAAAAAACAGTTTGTGTTCAACATTTGCTGTATGCAAAAAATCTTGTTTTGCTGTTGTTTGCGGTTGGCACATGTGTCGTTTGAGACTATGTATTTCTGTCTTTTTCCCCTGCAAAGTTGCCCCCTTCAAGCATAATTGATCTTTAAGGTGGTCATAGTTGTCTAAGTTGTCTATAATGTGATGTTAAAAGGGACAGTGAATTGCCATAATAGTGTGGAAATAAATTGTTTCAGGTTTCAGCATCATCCCCAATCATGAATCGTCTATCAAATTTGTGCCATGTCGGATATCTTATAAGCCATAACGATTACAAACCGGTTGATTCGGAAACATTCCGGAGCGCATTCGTGACCTCATGACTTCTCTGAATATGCCCATATTTGAGCGGATTAGGCACAAGGTATATGTGTTGTATTTCATCCCCTCTGTTTGTTTTGAATTCACATGTTTCGTATCCGTCATTGTTTTGATTTGAGAGGCTCCCCCATGTGGTTTCGCTCATGGATTTCAAAGAGGTTTTCCTCCAGCTTTTCTCCGTATGAAC
>JAVTVY010054632.1:0-28396 GCA_036873755.1 Hanleya hanleyi | reverse complement strand
GAGGACACCAGCCTCGTAAGCGATGAGATATGTCACATCAGTCAACGCCTCTTTCACAATAAAAGGCCGTCCCCACCGGTCTCGTAGTTTTCGGATCTCTCTAAGCTTAGTGGCGGAAATATACAGGTAAACCTGGTCACCAGGCTTGTATTTGTGAGGGAAAGCTCTCGTATCGTAGATACGTTTCTGCCGTCTCAAACTTTTCCGCGTAGTCTCCCGCGCATACTCGTGTATCTCGGTCATCTCATCCCGGAGATCCTCGACCCACTGCGACGGCTCTACCTGCTGCTTCGGAGGTGCACCCAAAGTCAAGTGCGACGGTAAGGCGATTTCTTCCCCATATTTGGGGAATATCCCGTTGTCTCATGCACGGTGGCACGGTACGACATTAGCACCAACGGGATGTGAAGATCCCAGTCATCAGGATGACGGTCAATACTGGCATGCAACATCTGAGCTAAGGTCCGGTTAAACCTTTCAATCATGCCGTTCGACTGGAGGTGATAGGTGTTGGTCCTCGTCTTCCTCATCCCAAGTATGCGGCACATCTCCCGGTGCTGAATTTCAAAGTCGTAGACTCCGAGGGTCTGTATCCAGCGAGTCAACTGTCCCTCCGACTCATTTAATCGCATTAACCACCTCGGGGACCCTTGGTCAGTGCGCAAATGAAATTTTCGGCGTAACAGATAATGCCGGAAGTACTTTGCAAAGTACACAACAGCCAGAAGTTCTCGTCTAGTCACATAGTAGGAACGTTCGGCTGAAACATGCTATAGAAATATCGCCTTTTTCTCCGCCAGTCGATTTAGAGGAGCCGCTACAGTCGCAAACTCTCGTATAAAACACCGATAGTACCAACACAGGCCAAGAAAACTTCTGATTTTAGTCTGTGAGGCAGGAGCTGGCCAATCTCGTACATCCCGGATCTTCTCCGGATCGGTACCAATCACGTCGTACGTCACCACATGACCTAGGTAGAGGATTTGTCGTTTCCCGATGACACATTTGAGGGCTTCAGTTTCAGGCCGTGTTGTTGCAGTCTCTGAAAGACTTTCTCCAGTCGTTGAATAATCTCCTCAAAGGTTCGTGTAGCGTTACAGAGCCCGAATGACATGGCCCTGAAGTGGTACAGGCCCTGCCGAGTGGCAAAGGCGGTTTTACATCTGTCTTCCGGGGCAACCTCAACCTGCGAGTACCCGGACATCAGATCGAGCGTACTCCATCAGCAGGCAAAAGAGAGAGAATCTAGTGACTCGTCGATTCTCTGCAAGGGTTAGGCATCTTTCTCCGTCACTTTGTTGAGGGTCCGGTAATCGACACAAAATCGCATTTTTCCCATCTTTCTTCCGTACTAGACCGACGGGAGCGGAACAGGGCCCATTGTATGGCTCGATGACTCCCTGCTTCAGCATGTCTTCGACCTGATCATCTATCATTTCACGAGCATGAAGCAGTGGGCGTGTAGGAATTCGAGTAGGAGAGGCGCATACAATGTCTTGATGTGATGTTATACCATTGTTGTTTGCCCTAAATCACTGTCATTCTTGGCGAACAAATGAGTAAAGCGAGTAACAAGCTCTTCTACAGCCAAAGCTCGTTCGACTTCTAATCCCTCACCGGACTGTTATACTAAGGTCCGTAGGTGCTGTGGACATCTTGTGGTTGGCACAGTTGCTTCACCAGAGGCTGGACTACTCTGATCCAGGGACTCCGCAGTAAGTGAAGCTGAATTATCCACTACCTCCACTTCAGTCAGACTACCACACAGGGTACCAGCCGCAGGGTAACTTAATGGTCACGGCCAACTTCGCCCAGGGCTCTGACCACCATGGTTCCGGTCTTCTGTGTGAACTCAGTAATATTTTCCACCATTCCGACCTCTCCCGGTAGAGCACCTCGAACTGTCCCCGTCACCACTGCCTGAGCTCCAGCTGGGATAGTAAAAGTATCCGTTACAGACATCCGATGGCATTCGTGGCTCCCCACGACCCCACGATCTCACGTTGTACATATCGGCCGCCATACTTCACCTGGTTCTTCTCCGTATCGATCGCAGTACAGTGGGTATTCAGGAAATCATATTCAAGGAGGTCATCCACTGTCAGTATCCCAACAAGCATCGTCTTAGTCCGGGTTCACATTGCAGTGGCATAGTTGTACCATCGGCCATACGAATGGACGCAAAGGAGAGACTTCTCAATGCCGACCTAATCGGAGACTCAGCTGGTTGTACACCCGCACGTTCAGAAAAGAAACGGATGCGCCTGTGTCGATGCAGCACCACAATCCTACAGATCCCATCTTGGCCGGGAGATGCAATCCGGCTTCACCATAGGAGGTTATTCACCGTAGGAGGTTTCGGCTTTCCTGGGCGTGGATGATCATCCGGCCTGCGCAACTTTGGACAGTTCGCATGGTAATGCCCCCTTTTCCGCATGACCGGCATCCAGATGTTCGATCATGGCTGCCGTGTGGTTGTCCTCGCTCACGTCCATGTCCCCATCTTGACTGGTATCATCGTGGCCATTGCTGTCTCCGTGGTTCACGGTCTCGCTGAAGCTTCTCCGTTGACGTCTTTACTTCTTCTCTCAAGCGCTGATTCTCCGTTTCATCCACTCCCGTGGATGCGGTTGCCTTATCCTTCTTCCCCGGAGCAGTTGACTTGGCCCTTGGCCAGGGTTTCCGACGATGGGAGATCTTGAATGCTTTCAGCTCTACGGCCGAATGCACCACCGCATCCAAGATCTTAGGCCTTGTCTGCCAGACTTGAAATCCCAGCTCATCACCGATGGCTTCTAGGAACTGATCCTTGGCAAGGGTATCTTGAATGTCGTCTCCGGCATCAGGATAAACCAACTGTGTCAGGCGAATTGACGCTTGAGCCAGGCCCGGAAGATCTCCTTCCTTTCAGCGATGTCTTGAACTCAGGTGTGACTTGTACAGGTCCATCTGATTCGGAGGGGCTTCCTTCAAACGGTACTGCCCGGTGCAGACTTAAGGCTTGTTAGTACTTGTTGTGCTGACCCTCGTAAAACGACGGCCAGGCTGCTGGTACGTCCACCCATTTATAACGGCGCATTACCGAAATGAGTCAAATAGTCTTTCCATGGCGAAGTACCGTCGTAGGTAGCGGCCTTCACTTTCGTCATCTTCGGCTGTCTAAGCTCCCCATGGACGTTGACGTCTGTAACGGCTGATCACACGTCATGGCAGGCGGTTCATCTCCACTTCTTTTCGATGGCGAGCCGTCATGCCTCGGCTCTGTCCGAGTTATAGCTTCATCTCAATCTCGTCGCGGCGTCTCTGCGACTGAGCGCTCTCTTTCCAGTCCGGCCGCACTAGAATAGCTGTAATCTGCACCATCGGGTTGAGTCATCTCCACTCGATGAGTCATCTTCACTAAGTCATCTCCAAGACCGAAAAGTCTTCCACTTTTCAGCATCGTGGACATCTGTTCCATCATGCTCATCGATAAAAACAATACGCTAATAGCGCCACGCTGCTCTTCAACCTCTCGTCTCAGGTCAACGTCGGTCTGCTCATCTACCGGTACCGACTCCTCTTTCCGTCTCACATCGCTCTCGAGGACTCGGCGTTGTGGAGAATTTTCGTTGGGCTCCGGTGGACCCATGGCTCCCGATCATCGTAGCTCGGCGTCGAAATCTCCAGTCATATTCATGGTTGTCTGGTTCGGGTTCTTTCTACCCGGGAGGCTTGGCCTCCTTCCCTTCGTCTCCCAGGTGTTGACAATCCCACCGCTGCCACCAGTTGGAACGCTTTGTGGGGGATGGATGTTTCAGATCCACAAGAGAATGTGCAATGCCCCCAAGACAAACTGTCAGGCTACCGGGAACGCACTCGTGCACTGATCCTGGCCAACGAGGGAGTACGATTCAACCTGTCACCTTGTCTTAATCGAGGAGGCTAGAAAGGATCACCTGTAATGACAACCAAGGCAACTTAATACAATACTAACATGTAATTCTATGGTATACATGATTCAGATAGCGGTAGCGTACACTTCACGAAAAGGAGATCCGTGATGTATGAATTGCATTTACCTGTACTCTAATAGTTATCTTTAGAAAGATATATACAAATTATATAGCCCTAGCTAAATCGCTGTGATCAGGCCCGATCACAGCCATAATCTGGTCACGACCGGTTCCTTCCTGGTTGGATTCAGCTTCTATCTTCCTTCCCCTGTTCTTCGTCCACTTCCGTATGGATGGGATTTACCTCGTGTCTCGTCTTACACGATCTGCGTCTGCGTTCGGCGTCTGTCTTCCTTCCCCCGGTCTTCTACGCTCGGGCTGTATGGACTTCTCGTCGTCGTCGTCTCTCGTCTTACACGAATAGGCCCCTCCAAGCGTTGGTGACTGTCAATGGAAGCGGACGGCCTGGGCACGACAGTACTCTCACAATACAAAGGCTTCTACGGCACTGACCCGCCTCTTTGTAACAACGCACGGCTCACCTCAGCAGCAGACGGCACCCATCGTAAGAATAAACCCCCAGGCTTCAGCGACCCCGCTTACGGCGACTCACTCCGCGGCCCGGCTCAATGGACGAATCATCAAGGCTAGAGTTCAAGGCTACACGGTCCACATAGGATCGGACATCGATAACACACGGTGGATGGACAGGCACCTGGTCTAGTAATCCTCTTCTCCCTCTAATGCATGAACCTCCCTAATAGATGGTCACCTGGTCTAGGAACCCTCTTTTTTCACTAATGTATGGTCATCCGCAAGAGCTGGGCATTTGGTCAATGGCTCCCCTGTTACTACTACTGTATGGGACAGTATTAACCTTATCTGTCCTGGGCGATTTGGGGTGTATCGTAGCTTGGGGGAGGGGGGACGGAAAGTGCCTCCCCTATATATTTTCTCTAGTGCTAAGGCTAGAGCGCTGAAACTTACCACACAGTATCTTGGGTTCAAGCTCTATCGGGAAATGTAAAAAAAAATCCAAGATGACCGCCATGATGACGTCACAGTGACATCTTCTCGGGAGCCATTTTTCGGTTTTTTGGGGGTCGATTCGAAATTTTCATTTTTCCGATTTTTCTCTCGAAAAAAATCAAATAAAATATAGAATGATTAGTTTTGTATAAATAAAATAGTTTCAACGCCTTGTAGGCAAGGAAAATGTGAAGAAATTGAGCGAAAAGATTGAAAAACACCACTTTCGCGGATACCACATGGCCGATACCACTAACCACAGTGCTGTACATGCACGACTTTGCGATACCGTCGAGACAGGTAGAGATGAAGTTAAGGTCTGGCCACGCTGTCAACACTAACACCGTTAGTTATTTTCCAGAGGTAGACCCCACGACTGTGCGACACGGTCGAGTAGGGTAGAGATAGCAATAACCGTTAACGCTAAGTATCTATACTCTAATTCCCAGGGCTGTGCACGACTGTGCAATACGGTCGAGTCAGGTAGAGATGAGATTAGAGTAGAACGCAGCCCGGACATACAGTTCAGGCCAGCTGAAAGGTTAATTTTGGCGCACCAACGGCGCGCAAACGAAGCGTGCCAACACAAAGGTATAGTGCGCCAATGCCCATGATTATCGCCTGGCCATTGTTCTAACTCTGTTGAATGTAGTCCGTCAACATGATTGAACACAGGCCGCGCGCTATCAGCACGGTCAGACAATGGCTGGAAGCGAGCTGCGGGAAGAGCCCGCTAGCGAGGTCTTTGTTAGCGAGCTCAAGAAAATCAGTTAGGAGTCCACGTGGCGTTAATCGGCACGAATGTTTGCATGTAATTCATACCTATTAAATAACATCAGGTGTATGAATTTGTGTTACTGGCGAACACGTCGACCTCGATCAAGCGTATTTGCATTCCATCTAAAAATTTGTGAAAGGAAATAGATTCAATATTTTTTTTTAATCATAAACACCGCTTGCAAAATGGATTGTAATTTGTGCTTCGTCAGACACCTGCTTTCAAAGTTGACCCAGACTTGCGCGTATCAAGGAATAGCGTTTCTGGTATTAAAGTGTGGGTATTTGTTTATTGGAAGCTTCATCTTACGTCCGCTCCTCATACAGATATGCAAGTTCAAGTCATTCGTTTTTATATATTCAAAAATTCTTGCAAATTGTGTTAATTTTGACCATTCAAGAGTAAATGTCCGGGATTTTACTACCGGATTATGCAGTGTATAAATATTTAATCAGTGGGACAAGAACCGATGAAACGAATTATGCAATACCCGTTCCTTTTTACTAGAAATCGGTTGATTAATTTGATTGAAGTCTGGTAATCCCTTTCTGCGGATTTGTCACCAATAAAACACTCACTCCTCTGTGAAATAGATCAACCCTCATGAAATCTGGCGTCTACACACAACTCCGCTATCCAGACGAACTTTGGTACAAGTGTTGGATGCTGTCTGAACATGCTAAATATAGCCCCGCGCGACCAGTTTATCCCCACGTCGCTTTTCGCGGGAAAATGAGAACACGTGTTTGAAATCTTGCAACATATTACTGCGCAGAAGTTATATTTTACTGAACCGACAGTATGATTCGGCAAGAAGGACACCGACTGATGGGAAAATCTTTCACTTTAAGTTATAATCCATATTACTATGAAAACAGTACAGTCGACGGTAGTTCAATACGATTTCACTTGAGTACATGTACGTTTTTTTGATTGAAATTGTAGTTTAAGGGCCGCCCTCCCATTCGGATTTCGCGGCCCATCAACTCAATGTTTTATTTGAATTTCGCGGTACATTTCTTTGTTTTTTGAATACCTTTTCCAGCGCTAAATATGTAACTAAATAAATGAATAAATAATAAATAACAATGAGAGATTAGTATGAGATATAAATAGAAGTAAATAAGAATCGCTATGTACAAGTTCGCATGACTCTTTCTGGTACGTATACGTATATCATCGGAGGTTATTTATGCACAAAAATATGTTTTGCCGATAGTAAGTGAGATATTCAGTCAGACCAGGTAGAGTGATTTCTGTAATGAGAGACGAGGTGAGAATGGTAAAACGAACAGTGGATCCACATTATTTATGGCTGAAGTCCCTCCCTCCTTCCCCAACATCAAGACCTACATTTCATATGTGTTAATGCATACTTCCTGTCGAACAGAATAACGGATGTTATATTGTCAGCAAGAAAACAACACTGTAAAGGTTAATCATCTCATTAAGTTTGGCCTAAACAAGTGGATAATATAAACATAACAGTGCATTCTCTCTCTGACGGGGTAAAGCGATATCCCGCTTTCGTCCAACAAAATGCGCGTCTGTGTCTCATTTGAAAAGAAATGAAATGGCATTAACTTATTGTTTAGGTAGAAATCTCTGTTATTGTTTCTTTTTTTTGTTATTTAGCTGGAGCGATGTGTGGGCCATAAATACTTGTTAATTCTTATTTCCTCGTCGGAAGTTTCGTGTGCAACCTTTAACAGTCGGGCGGTAACGAATAAAGAGCATATACAAGTATTTGTCATTCTCTGTAAGGGGCTAATTGATCTTTTGAATTTCTGTGTATATTTTGGTTAGGCGGTTGTAACAAGACAAGCCAAAGAGACAGCTAATCTGACCGAGCACTGCATGTTGCCCCGATTATGACCTCGACTCGCCCGTATGTCTGAATTTATACGAAGCTGTATTCATTTGAAATGTTACGTTCAACCGTTTTACTGGCCGTTCTGAAAGAGGAGGCGGCCTTCGCAATTTGCACACACCAACGTTTTATGAATTCTGATAATATATTTAGGCATACTTTAAGCTATCTTTGGCGAAACTTTTTGTTAATGAAGATTATTCGTAGTCTCAACCGAATGTTCACAAGACGACCGAGTTTCCTTGGAGCGCAAACAAAAAATGATAGATAATCATTTACAGCTTTCTTATTGAAGAAGTCAAATCTTCTATATATTTTTTTAATTACTTAGCCAGTAATTTAAACTGTAGAATAGATTGTGTTCTTGCCGTACACCGCCAGAGGGGAACTCTTTGAAAACAATTCAGTTCGGTGACGGCTGTTAGCCCGCAATCCGGCAAGCGCCCCAACGGGGAGCCTTTGTTTACCGCCGACATGCTTACAATGGTTCAGTGGTTTGACCGGACTATATTCTACCGGCGCGTGGCGGCAAGGGTCACATCATGGGGGGTGTAATAAGTCTTGGTGATTAGGCCAGCACGTTGGCGCGCCATCAGTGCGTAAACCCTGTTCACTAATTGGAAGATTAAGCCGATCTGCACTGTATGAATGTGACGGCTGGCTGTTCTCCAGTTCGGCGGCCTGGTCACGGCCCTTCTCCGGCCCGGCGGCGGCAAGGTATAAAACTTCTTCTCCCCAATATAATTGTGCATCCTCTCGCCTCGAGATATCTGGTGGACTGCCTCGTTTTAGCGGGAGCTGGTCTTATATAGGCCTACCGCTCTTCTGAGGATAAAAGTAGAAACAGAAGTCGACGATGCCAACGCCCTCTTTAATGGCATTACACACCGCTCCCGATCAGGTTATGTGGACTTCGCTGGGAAAATATGGCTATGATTGAACAAACCATAATTCATAACGGACGTAAGTGGTAAATCTCAGCTTCCGACTCTCTTCAGTTAATTCACACGACGACCGCAAAGTTCATTCTCCTACATTTGCATATTTTCTTCAACAGCGAAGCAAGCGAGCTTCACCATGGTGCCTTTCGCCATCTCAACTGATAGGTTGAGGTAATTTCATCGGGATTTCGAGTCATTGACTGTCTCCTTTATTATAGGAATATTACAGCCTTTAATTCCATCAGGTAAGTGAACAGCACACGTAAACACATTGTCACTTTCGTTTTCCCCCATAGTTACATGTCATTCATTAGCTGTGATTTATTAAAGGGGAACCCAACGGATCGCGTGGATTTCCCCACTTTCGTTACAATCGGAAACAGCAATGTAGATTTGATAGAAATGGACTTTTGCTAAGTCAAATTTCATAAGCCAGAGAACCGTATAGCGCTAGAGTTTAGTCGCCGATTCTTCGACTGAACAGCCGAGCCGTAATAGAGTTGGGGATAAAGAATCCAAAGTTTTCGAACAAAAAGATCTTTAAATAATCAATTGTGATATTAAACAACATATTTTAAGAATATTTACCATATGCTAACAATATTTGATTCATGTAACCCATAATTGTACACGTCGAGATAGAATAAGCGCAAAAACCAGGGGAAAACTTCCAGATCATCCACATTGTATTGGTACCGAGGCGAAATGTCGAAGCTGAATCAAGCGTCAGTCAGCTTTCATGAACTGCTCAAATCCATGTCACTACAGTACACTACCGTTTCCAGACATTCCAGGAATTGCAAGACATATTATCTGTCAGATTTATGAAGTTGATATCCGCCATATTCTTTATTTCCAGTTCTGTCAGCGACAGAACACATCAGCAGCCATATTTATTTACATTGCAAACCACAGTCAGCTAGGTCAGTCACGGCAGTTTGTCATTTGTTCTTATCTCAACGGCACGCGACCGATGTTGACCAGAATCTTCTGAGAGTAGTAATAATCTAGCTCACCCGGTTCTATTAGAATATTCGAACACAACGATAGGCACCAGTGTAAAATGCCCAGATATGGTACAACTGAGATAGTAACGTAGAGAGAAAGACGGGGAGGGGGGATGTGAAATTTGGATCCAACAAATCAATAAACGTACCTCCAGAAATGATTACATTTCACCTTACTTGTGAGTTATATACATCCAACACTGGCTCTGCGGATAACTCGTGTGCCAAAGAAAGAGGGACGAACCAGTCAATCACAAAGCTTTCCACGACACTCCTCAAACCCAGTTCTCGGCTAAACAACCGTCCAATGTGATTCATTTGATGTATATCGCGGCTAGACATATTGTGACGACATCAATATACTGCAGTTCGATTGATTTAGATAGCTAAGATGAGCAATTATTCAATTCTCGTACAGAGTTGGTAACGGACCAGTCGCTTTGCTTAACCCCATCTGGGGGACCTTTACATGCCTTGTGGGGGGGGGAGGGCATTGGAACCGAAATGCCCCACCCCCCTAATTATTTATTCTTCACTGTTGAGCTAGGAAGCTGAAATTTCCCACACTGTACCCTTGGGTCAAGCTCTTCCAGAAAATGTAAAAAAATCCAAGATGGCGGCTTTGACGACGTCACAGTGACGTCATTTAAAAGAAACCGCATTTTTGGTCGATTTTTCGAATTTCTTATTTATGCAATTTCTCCCTAAAAATTGCATGATAAATTCGTAAATATTAATGAAAAAACAGAAATTTTGCAGAAATACATGACAAAAATATCACTTCTCTGGTACCCCACTTGGCCACCATCTTGAATTTCCCATGATCCTCTGCTCAGGGGGTTATGCAATTGGGCTCTAAATGATCCCAATATGATAAACTATAAGGTCACAGAGTTTTAACTCACCATTTTTTTTATCGTTCTGGAGATATCGCCTGGTAGGGTTAAGGATAGCTATCCCCTTAGAGGCAGTTTTTGCACCGCCATGACAATTTGTCATCTGTATCAATAAATATACAAGATAACCATAATAAACGATATATTTTATGAAAGCATACATCGTAGGGATTCCAACTGTATGATTTGTATGACTAACGCTGCTACTGTGTAGAAAATATTCCAATTTAAAAAAATTAAAATGAAAACAATAGAGTCCATTTTTCAATTGAAATTTCATGAAAACTGTTGGTCTTGCTTCAACTTTGATGGTATACCTTGGTAGGACTTTTTTCGGTCGTTTGTCTTAAAAGTTGGAAAATTAAAAAACGAAGCCGAACTTACAAAAGGTGAGATAAAGTTTTCTAGATCACCTTATAAGTAACAAGCATGCCAAATTTCAAAAGTGTAGCATGGATATTTTTCGAGAAATAAACGTTTGAATTTCGGATTTTGTACAGAAAATGAAAGGCTAGAAATCGGGCAAAATGTGTCCAGCTATACATCTGATGAATTAACCCCTATTGTTTGCTTGAATTCTATTGTCAAATACATTTTTAATCTGTCTAATGGGACCTACTCGAATTCCTGTTTATTCTGGATAACTATTACACTAAGTTTTTTTCATCAAGTCGGTTTAAAGTCCAATTTAAACTTAAAAACCTGCTAAAATTTGTTCACACCTGTGTAGATTACTTCACGGAGGGTGTCTGAGTGAAGTGTCATTGTCATAATTAGAAACAAAAATAAGGATGTTTGCATGATTTTGATCAGAAGGGGGTACATTAATGTAAATAAGTAGGACTAATAGATAATTAGCTTACCATAATACTGCGGAAATAAGTTTTGGAAAGGGAAATTTAACAGACAAAAATAATAGTAGCCAAGCCCAAGCTAGGGCAATCTGTTTAATTGTTCCAGGGCCTCGGAAACTAGATTTTTAATCCTAATATTGAAGCACTTCTATTTATTTCATTATTTCACCAAATGTTAGAGGAAATAGTGAATATTTGAATGAAGAAATAAAAAAAATGACCACTTTTGACCCTCTAAGGGGATAGCTATCCTTAATGCGGCCATATTCCATTCCAGATTCTTGGCGACTATAGGTTAATCTAATTCCACCTAATCCGGTGCTAGAGGCCGTGTGGATACTTCATAGTCTCCACATGGACAGCTGCGGTAAATGCACGGCTGAGATACTGAGGCTACGTCCGAGAATCTTCCGTATTCGCAAGTCTGAATGTGAGGTCCCCAGAGAAGCTACTGTGGAGCTATATGGTTGTTTTAGTCACCAGACGTCAATCTTTGACACCTCTTGCATATCGCTCCAATTCAAACTTTCGATCTTAATGGAGTTTCTTTGTGGGATTGCTCTGGTATACCTCGCTGTCCAGTTCATGTCCGACGTGTTCAACATAAAATTGCGGATCGAATAACCTTTGCGGGGAAAGTTGTTCCCTTGTGGCCTCCAACGCCAGTCTCGGCGTCCGTGCTTTCTTGGGTTCACTGCATTTGCCTTGCGATCCCCAAGTATGGGGTTGGGTTGAACCGTCACGGTTGGGCGATGAGAGTAAAATTCGCGGCTGGTAGTATTGAATCCATCCCGCTGGTTGGTAGCGGGATGGATTTGATGTCCGCCGAACAGGAGCTGCTGAGTGTTAACACTGGGTGGTCTGAGTGTCGTACATTCGCTTCGACTTTGTGATGACCACTCTCCGGGTTATGGGTGGTTTGTCAATCGACGATCTTCGGGTGTTTTAGCTTTTACGTCTAAAAACACATGACATGCGGACGACTCGTTGCGGCTTGAAATCCCTGCTTGAAAAGGTTGATGTTATGTGCATAATTCCGAACACGTAGATTCTCGCTCTGTCGATGGGATTGGAGAACAGCAAGTATTGGTAGTTCGAAACAATATCCCTGGACGCCTTCCCTTGAGGAATTGGATTCTTGGTCAAATAGATGACGGCGGATTCCGATGATGGGATCCTTTTAAGTCAACACGTACTACATGTATGCCAGCTGTCTGTCAATTTTGACCCATGTTGTACTACAGTTGCATGACCTCGCCATGACGTTTGCACGCTGCCTCAGTGATTCGGTCATGCATAATGGAATCTACAATTGTCTCAACATCGATCATCAGTATCAACGGTCGACATCTAATCTGTCTCCAATCCGATTTTCTGAACTGTAGAGATCAAGATACTTCAAGTGAGAAATAGTGAAAGTATTGTCGTACCTATATCTTTAGGCTAACTTTAAATGGGATTATGTTTTGTATGTATTTTTTAAAATTTTACTTCGGCGATGATTCGTCGTGCCTTATTTCCAAAGTCATCCAGCTAGCTATTCCAAGGACCTACGGTCAAACGATCGGTAAGTTCCAGATGTCGGTGTGTGACCTGGAAACGGGGTTGTCCTCTAAACTTCATCGGGATGACGCCATATTACACTCCGGACAACAGCAAACTAGTTTTGCATTTTAGATACGTTATTCGGGATTCTTTATTGCGTCCTTTATTGCATACAGTTACCACAAATTACAAATATATTCTCTGGCGATTATATCAAGTCTACAACAGAATATACATTCTAGACATGAAATAAACTTTTCGCGGAGACCTGGGCCACAATGTACGCCGGTAACATAGCAACACGGGTTGTTGCTTTTGTAATTCATCGGGTAATTTTTATGATTCTTTCTTGTGAGATTTTCTGCTATGTTTTATAATTTATTGTATTGCTCATGATTGAGTGATTTACTTCGAGAAGAATCAATAGATCCTTGTTTCCTGCATTCATAACTGTCATCTGATCATTCCTTAAGAAGGCGCTTTTCTCTCTGTCTGAATTGTGATTTTTGTTCTGCGATTCGCATTTGTCTTGAGCTGTGAAATCTTGGAGTTGAATAGCTTGGAGTTGAATATCTTGGAGTTGGTTGAATATCTTGGAGTTGAATGTCTTGGGAGTTGACGATCTTGGGAGTTGAATATGTTGGAGTGAAATATCTTGGAGTTGAATATCTAACTTCGAGTTGAATATCTTAAAGTTGAATATATGTCTTTGAGTTGAATATCTTGAAGTTGAATATTTAAACTTCTGTTGAATATATTGAAGAAGAATATCTTTTGGGTTGAATATCTATCTTGGAGTTGAATATCTTGGAGTTGAATATTTATTTTGAGTTGAATATCTTGAAGTTGAATAACTTGTAGTTGAATATCTGTGATGGAGTTGAATATCTTGAAGTTGAATATTTATCTTGAAGTTAAATATTTATCGAGTTGAATATCTTGGAGTTAACAATTGTGGAATTGATTATTTCGCTTACTTGGTATCAGGAACTGGTATACCGGTACTGTACAAAATAGAGTTAAGATCTTGAAAATTGGCCTCAGATTTTTCTGTTGATCAGTACAAACACAAAATTGGCAAACATTTCATAAATTACCAAATTCAACAAGCAAAGTTGGGCAGACTCTTGCTGCCAGTGATCTTCGCCTTTTTACACAATTCAATTACAGCTGTTACAATCAATTACAGGTTTTATAGTAATACAGATGGGGCCAAATCCAGGTGTTAATTCTTTGCAAGTTTATGGATTATGCAGTTATTCATAGGCTAGTATTATTTATCCACACTGATATGTTATGGTAGTTTTTCATCAGGGTGGTTCAGTATTATTTATCCACACTGATATGTTATGGTAGTTTTTCATCAGGGTGGTTCAGTATTATTGATCCACACTGATATGTTATGGTAGTTTTTCATCAGGGTGGTTCAGTATTATTTATCCACACTGATATGTTATGGTACTTTTTCATCAGGGGGGTTCAGTATTATTTATCCACACTGATATGTTATGGTACTTTTTCATCAGGGTGGTTCAGTATTATTTATCCACACTGATATGTTATGGTACTTTTTCATCAGGGGGTTTCAGTATTATTGATCCACACTGATATGTTACGGTACTTTTTCATCAGGGTGGTTCAGTATTATTTATCCACACTGATATGTTATGGCACTTTTTCATCAGGGTGGTTCAGTATTATTTATCCACACTGATATGTTATGGTACTTTTTCATCAGGGTGGTTCAGTATTATTTATCCACACTGATATATTATGGTACTTTGTCATCAGGGTGGTTCAGTATTATTTATCCACACTGATATGTTATGGTACTTTTTCATCAGGGTGGTTCAGTATTATTTATCCACACTGATATGTTATGGTACTTTTTCATCAGGGTGGTTCAGTATTATTTATCCACACTGATATGTTATGGGACTTTGTCATCAGGGTGGTTCAGTATTATTTATCCACACTGATATGTTATGGTACTTTGTCATCAGGGTGGTTCAGTATTATTTATCCACACTGATATGTTATGGTACTTTGTCATCAGGGTGGTTCAGTATTATTTATCCACACTGATATGTTATGGTACTTTTTCATCAGGGTGGTTCAGTATTATTTATCCACACTGATATGTTATGGTACTTTGCCATCAGGGTGGTTCAGTATTATTTATCCACACTGATATGTTATGGTACTTTTTCATCAGGGTGGTTCAGTATTATTTATCCACACTGATATGTTATGGTACTTTTTCATCAGGGTGGTTCAGTATTATTTATCCATACTGATATGTTATGGTACTTTGTCATCAAGGTGGTTCAGTATTATTTATCCACACTGATATGTTATGGTACTTTGTCATCAGGGTGGTTCAGTATTATTTATCCACACTGATATGTTATGGTACTTTGTCATCAGGGTGGTTCAGTATTATTTATCCACACTGATATGTTATGGTACTTTGTCTTCAGGGTGGTTCAGTATTGTTGATCCACACTGATATGTTATGGTACTTTTTCATCAGGGTGGTTCAGTATTATTTATCCACACTGATATGTTATGGTACTTTGTCATCAGGGTGGTTCAGTATTATTCATCCACACTGATATGTTATGGTACTTTGTCATCAGGGTGGTTCAGTATTATTTATCCACACTGATATGTTATGGTACTTTGTCATCAGGGTGGTTCAGTATTATTTATCCACACTGATATGTTATGGTACTTTGTCATCAGGGTTGTTCAGTATTTTTTGCAAACACGAGAGGAAAACCTTGGACGCAACAAATTCTGGATACTGTTTCATTGCGATCAAAGAAGATAAACAGCAGGACAATGGTATACAATCATTGATGGAAGGAACTGGACGCAACAAATCCTGGATACTGTTTCATGGCGATTAAAGAAGATAAACAGCAGGATAATGGTATACAATCATTGATGGAAGGAACTGGACGCAACAAATCCTGGATACTGTTTCATGGCGATAAAAGAAGATAAACAGCAGGACAATGGTATACAATCATTGATGGATGGAACTGGACACAACAAATCCTGGATACTGTTTCATGGCGACCAAAGAAGATAAACAGCAGGACAATGGTATACAATCATTGATGGAAGGAACTGGACACAACAAATCCTGGATACTGTTTCATGGCGATCAAAGAAGATAAACAGCAGGACAATGGTATGCAATCATTGATGGAAGGAACTGGACACAACAAATCCTGGATACTGTTTCATGGCGATAAAAGAAGATAAACAGCAGGACAATGGTATACAATCATTGATGGAAGGAACTGGACACAACACATCCTGGATACTGTTTCATGGCGATCAAAGAAGATAAACAGCACTACAATGGTATACAATCATTGATGGAAGGAACTGGACGCAACAAATCCTGGATACTGTTTCATGGCGATCAAAGAAGATAAACAGCAGGACAATGGTATACAATCATTTCGATTATTATGATCTCCCTAGGTTCTTCATCGTTGTTGATAGGATTTGCAAATTTAATCCGTACTTAGACTTTAGACTACTTGCTCCATAGTCCTGCTGGTGTAACAGGAATTAAAGCGGTTCAACGAAATGTAAACGGACATGTCATCGTCACAAGCACAACAGCTTTCGTCTTTCGTATTCACTTTGGTTCTAACTGTTACACATAATGGGTCTACCGTTCGACAAAGTTATTGCCATGAGAACTCGCAAACGATTTTTGAATGGATGATGGAAGATGAGCTCCAGTACATTTAATATCTTTGGCATCCGTGTCCACTCTAGGTATAGGGTTTAATTTTCATTTTGGTAGCTGTTTAGCGCGCGATATGTACATTCGTTGCGGCGAGTACTATCAAATTTGTGCAGATTGTTCTACTCTAAATTTCGATCAAGGTATTATTAGAGTACGTATTGAGGGAACAAACACCGTCAATCGCCTAATGTCTCCAGTTTAAGGGGGAAAAACAGCATTTGGGGATATAGTGTCTCATGATTGTTTATAAACAGAACCAGGAACTAATACCCAACGGTGGATTTAAAGACAAAGAATAACAACAACAACAACAACAACAACAACAAGGTTTGTGAAGTCTAGATTGAGGCAGACCTCAAAACATGTTTCAGAGTGTTAACGAAGAGAATTAATATGAAACAAATGAAATTTAAAGTAGGCCGACCATCGAATTACCAGAGTCCATTTAGATGGTTTATTGCTACCGTATGATAAAAATATCTATATAAACATACATAGAGTAATGGGGTCGGCGTATTCGACTGATGACACGGAATTCGACTGATGAAAACGGGAACTCGGTCGGTTATTTGTTGATAGCTCGCTTGATACTGGTTCGATTCTGACAATCTAAACTTTCCGGAGTATATTTCAAAAATATATAGTTTGGTGAGTTTTATAGTTTAATTTTTGAGATAGTGGGCAACTGAAATTTTCGTGTCGACTTGGTTGAAATTTTTTCTGGACCGACCGACATGTGGTTTTTCTTGTCCGGAAAATTATTCCGTGGACTGACTGAAATACTTTTAGGTTTCCGGAACGCTCTACTTTCTTACGAATAAAAGGGTTCGCTGAAAAAAAAACTATTGAGAATCACAACATTTTCAGCTGAATCTGCCGTAAAACGGATTAGTGAAGCGAGTTAAAAACTCGGATTTGGAGACGGACTTCAGAAGACAAAAACTTTTGTCAACAAACTATATATATATATTTGAAAAGACAATCTCTTCAGCTACTCCGGAAAGTTTAGATTGTCAGAATCGAACCAGTATTAAGCGAGCTATCAAAAAATAGCCGACCGAGTTTCCGTTTTCATCAGTCGAATTCCGTTTCATCAGGGGCCGGTTGTTCGAAGCACTATTAGGGCTAATCCAGGATTAAATCTGCCTAATCCAAGGTTTAAATTTAATACTCGGATAAACCTGTTGTTCGAAGCGCGATTACCTTAATACCGCTATTAAATATCCCTAATACGCGATTAAATTTAATACACCTCCGGGGGGTGTATTAACGACTATTAAATCACTCGTGCACGATTAGCGAGACACGTGGACGAGTCTGATCGAACCCGGAAGTGATAACATTCTAGATGTCTTTCTCTTATTATTTCTAAAGTATTTCACCAGTTTTAACACTAGGCATGCGAAATGGAAGCTAAAACATTAGTCCCTGCGTGTGTTAAAGTCTTGTGGACGCGGAAACTGAAATTTTACTGTTACAAACGATAGAACTTGACCAGATTGATGAATTTGATCCCTCCCAGCTTGAATCATGAAAGTCAAGTTGACAATGATCGTCTCGGTTCTCAACTTGAAAATGAATTATTGTTATAAGCCTACCTTCCAGTTCAAATTTATTTAACTTCCTCTCTAGAAAAGATCGTCACAGAGGCCTTTCTTTGTGCTTAATCTTTGAAAATACTCCGATAAATCAGTCGTCAAAGACGAAAAAGACAAGTGGGCACGCTGTTGACATGGTTATGGCCTTGACCTTGGTTTATTTTAAGGGAAACAACTCGTTATATTTTCTTTATTAAGTACTTCGGACTGGTTTCCTCCCCTTATTTGAAGGACTGGCATTCTTACTGGTTTAGCCATGTAGGCCATAAATGTTTTAACCATTAATTAAATATTTGAGAGTTATAAGAGTCTCGAGAGTGTAAATTTTTTAACAAATAATAGGAAACTTTAAGCAGATATGAACTAAAATCCATGATACAACCAATAGAATCTATAAAAAAAAAAAAACACATCTCCCTCTTTCAAATAATAAAAATTCAGTTTGTTCTGAAAATAATTGATTATCAATATTAGTTTGGTTGACTACTTGAACTTGCATTAGGTTTGGAAATGCAAAGCAAACAGGCTTACAGAATGCAATGATTCAAACCAGTTGCTAGCTTTTGAATAAGATGCTTCTTCTGTTTCATGTGAACTTAACTCAGAAACTCTAGCCGTGATAGGAGAATATTGGGTAAGGGGGCGTGGCATTCCAGTCCGTTCGCCAACAACCAAAAAAAAAACCAATTAGAATCCTTAGCCGAAGTTTTCGGGCTAATGTGAACTATGAACATGCACCAACATGGAAGGACCCAGTAAGTGTAACAAAATGCCATTAATTAAAAAATATATATTTAGCATTCAATATACATGCGTACATAGAAAATAGTTTCACCATCATAAAATATAATTTACATGAAATGTAAAAATGAATTCCAAGGTAGAAAATATATTTCAACAAAATTGAAAATGTTCTTACCTGGGCAGAATACTATTCATTGGATTGAAAAATATCTTTCACCAAATTAGAATTGAATATCGAGTGCCACTGGAATATTCCACACCCTATACTGGATGCAGACTAATCAAGGATATCAAACGTCATTATATCTGAAGAAACTAGACTCGGATATCGACCATCTTCATCATCTTCTGTGTGCATGTGGAAACTAGACTTGGATAGCGATCGTCATCATAGGGCATACATGGCTATGCAGACTGGACTAGGGTTCGAAACATATCCATTCTGTATAGTGGGACTTGGATATCAGCCAGCATCTCCATTCTAAACTATGAATATTGCGACGACTAGGGTGAGTGAGTACATGTAGTAGGGTATAACATTGTTTTCAAACTTGTTTCAGTCATATCACGATGGTGCCTACATGTGTCAGAACACAAGAGTGCTCACAGTTCCTATTACCCTGGACACTGATCAGCCCAGCCAGTATAGCACCCGGTCACCCATCCAAGTATTGACCGAGCTTAACGTTGCTCAACTTATCTTAATATGGCACACATAGTACATACATGTAGTAAAACTGGGAAAGGATTTCGAACCGCTTCACTTTTGATTACATACATGTAAACTAGACTTGAATATTAACAGTCTCCATACTGCATTTAGGAGTAGAGGAGACCAGAGTTTGAACTTTTTCAAGTGTATCATAGCGAGACTGCAATTGTTGTTATAATAGTCACTGTATAGATTTTACATCTTAAAGTGTAGGCATATATTTTTGTTCTGGCATCATTTTCAAGAAAACCTAACTTGATACTAAGTATAGTCTTTCTCCATATTTTAAAGCTAGCTAGGGGAATGGAGATAGTATCAGCTTGAAGTGATACCAAACATCACAATGTCATTGTGGAATCTTGCATTAGTTTGAGCTTGAACATCTACACAACACCACTCATGTTCAGTAGGATTCAGATATCATGACCAGATACATATATGGTGTTACTTTGGAAGAATTCAGTGTATGGAACTTGTTTACTAATGACTCAGATTTCCTCAACTTATTGAATTTTCTTAAAAGTACTGAACTGTGAAATCACTATTGTTTTCACTTCTATCATGTCTGTAGGCTAGAAGAAATTTTTAACTCTCCATGTTTGCAAACTTGAAAACGTGTCCAATATCGAAGCAGTTTTACATATTTAAACACAGTCTACAGACTATTTAAGTCTACAATGATAGAAGACAACTATTCTAATATTTTTATTCAATAATTCCTTGCGGGACACCACATTTTAGTAATGGAATATACAAGATTAAAATAATTAGCTGGCTACAATTTTTAGAGCAGCCAAACACTTTTTCAAAGTATTAAAAATATTCCAACACATATTGGTGCACCTTTTTAAGGAGAAAATTTGATATACATGAGTAGTGTGACTAACGTAACAGGACCTACAAAGTAGGGTTTGATATGATTTAAGTGTGTACCTTGCCCTAAGACTGATCATTTCCATGGTTGTAGGAGGCATTGAGACATGTTTTTGCCAATTTTGAGGTTTCTAGGTCACATAATTAGGTCAGTAATTGGGTCAGAAAGTAGGTCACAATGACCTGGACCCAATTAGATCAGATCACACTGACACTGACCTAATTAAGTGCATTTCCATGGTCTTAGGAGGCACTAGGACATGTTTTGCCAATTTTGAGGTTTGTAGGTCACCTAAGTAGATCAAATTTTCGTCAAAAGGAAGTCAGCTCAGAACTTGCTGGTAACAGTCCCCTAATGCACGTTCATGCCAAAAATCAATGTTCAAATTTCAACGGTTCTCCTTATTTTGACGGAGAAAGGATTCGGATGGACTGACCGACTCATTACCGGATAATTTGCAAATGAGGGCCTACTTCGTAGGAATAATTTGAGAATTATGAATAAGTGAACTAAGAAATTTTTTAGATTTTTGTTTTACTGTGCACATGTAGTAGTAATTTTTCAAGAGACTTACATGACTGAACCAAATATCTCACAAATGTTTGACCATGAAAATATGATCAAGCCCCATGCCTTCAATATGACTGTGTGGCCATAACCAGATGCATATGTGGTGGACATTTGGGAAGGAGAGCTATCCACCAAGAGATATTGTATAAATAGTATCATAAATACTACAACATGCATCACCCAAATTGACCTTTGAAAAATAGGTAGAGATATTTTTTATTGTGCTTTATTGTGGCCAGTAAATGAAATCAACAGAGCTGTGAGTTGATTTTGAGGTGAGTGACCAATAATGTACCTTCCCAGTCAGATAATCGGAGTATTGCCTTGTGAAAACAAGGTGCTACACACCACTCCCATGTGATAGAACAGTAGCTTTAGTACAGAGTGAGCTATCTGCTTGATTTCACCAATCATAATGGTGGACTATCTCCTTTAAGGTTGCGGCATATGGTTCGAGCCCAGCTGGTCCATGTGTGAAAGTTTGTCAGTTACTTGCCGAAGGGCAGTGGTTCTCTCCAGGTACTCCGGCTTCCTCCACCAACCAAACTGACTGTCACCATATGAGTGAAACAAACTTGAGTGTGACATTAAGCCAAATTACCTCCCTCCCTCCTTAAGGTTGTTGTTGTGGTTATGTATGGTAAGAGTTTTGTCTTGAAATGTTGTAATATCTCAAAATAAACTTGCAATTGATACCTTATGTAATCAATATATATTGTTCAGAGGCTTATTATCTATGGTTGCTTTGTGAAATATTTCTGTGAAAAATAATTTCAAAAATGTCAACTTTTCATACTACTACCTTAATTATTTTAATGGTCTTTGATGGTGGGATGTTGTTGTTGTAACAGGATTGGTGTACCCCTCCAAGAAGTATCATTATCTTGAAATGAACAAATCACAACCACCTAACAATTTGTGCACATATTCTTCAGTTTATCTTGATACAATACTAATTCAAATCTGTGAAAATATCTGATAAAAAATAATTTGGGACATTTTGAACTTTGTCAAGTTTGGTACACATGAGGTCACTTTTGACAAAAAATGTCTCCAAATGAGTCTAGATTACAGCAAAACAGAATGAACTTTTCTGAATATATCAGTTTGCGATAATTTCTGAGATATCATGAAGTTCAGTAGAAGAATTATGAATCATATCATCTTGATCACCTTGGCATGCCTCAAGTAGCCATGATTAATGAGGAATAATTGTTTATCAAAACTGCATATATAATTATTAAAAATGATGACAAACGAGGCATTCTGGGTAGTTCTTATATGTCACTGAATTGAAATTTTGGATAAACAATTCTGTCAAATACATGTATGACATTTTGTGTACCTAATATTTGTAAAGATAAATACTGTTTTAAAATGATTCTTATCAGATAGCTTGACCACATTTTCAGTAATATTCAATAAAGACAACCTAAATTATGAGTGTGTGTAAATGTTTAGCTTACTGTGGTTTGTTAATTTCAGATATTTTTGAGGAAGAGACAAATGTTGTAACAACAACATCCCACAATAAATGACCATTAATCAAAACCGCCTGTCTTTATGTGAAATTACAGCTCTCTGTGATTATATTGGAGATGAACTCCAATCAAGCTTTGTAGCTTGATTAAGCTAATGGCTCAGTCAAACTATTCACAGGGTTCGTACACTACCTTGAAAATGAAAATTTAGAATTCAAGGCCTTAAATCAGTCCGGTACAACTCCAGAAAAGGAGACAATGGTTCATTTTAGGGGACATGCTTCCATATCTGGAGACATTTGAATTTCTTCTGGAGTGTCTCCAAATGTGGAAACAAATGAATGTTCAAATTTGTCTCCTGATCAGGGAACAGTTGCAGTGTTTCCAGTTCAGGAGATAATCACTCTGCTCCCTATTATATACATGTCTTTAAGTGAAGATATTTGTTCACTGTTAAGAATTTATTGAAGCAAGAAATAGTACCGGTATTGCATGAGCTTGCATTATCAGTGACTGTGTACTATTTATATGTAATTTTATCAAGTTAATAACTCTTGACCAATTAAGTCCCAGTATAACTTTTGTACTTTTCATGAAAAGTTTTGAGAGGGGGAGGGGGGAAGGGGAGGTTATAAATATGTCATGGAATGATGTGATCTGGATCTAGTTATTGACAGTTCTGGTGATTTCCTAATTGTTGAGGTTGCTCAAAATGAATTTTATGACCAAAGTAAACATCAGCATGAACATTTTTTCTTAAGCTTTCCATCAAATATCTTTAAAATAATCAGCCCTTAAATCACATCCAAGTATCGATAGTTTCAAATATTCCCAATGCTGTTTTCAAAGGTGAAAGAAAGTACATGTATACGTAACCACAAATTCACTGTGGGATTCACGCGTCAAGGTTCATGTACCCTTCAGTAATCTAAACTTCAAATTGTGGAAAATGGCAGTGCCACTAATATTCAATTCAAGAGTTGTATGAAGAATTTGTCAAAGTTTATGGAATATTCACTCCATATTTATAGAAATAGGTCTTATTTTTGACAAAGTATACTTATACATACATGTATGTTTAATGCTGAAAGTGCGACTTGCATACAGAATTTGAAAAAAATCAGAACTTGTATGTGTAGATCCCTGGGCATGCTGGGTTATGATATAGCAATAGAGTCTCTGGAGTTTTACCAGTCTGCTGGCCATTATCAGGGTGCTATTAAATTTATGTCCCCCTTGTGTTTCAATTAGTGTAAGCATGACATTAAAGTGGTTATATGGAGCCTTATATCTACTTGATTCTATGTCATCAATGAAGTTGTGGAGTGTGTTCAAGTTCAAGAGCCCACAAAGCTTTAGGAGAAGGTGTGTTGAAATTGTTTTGGACATCAGGCTGAAGAAATTGGCATTCGTTTACATTGGTAGGATCAAACTGCTTTTAGAAATGATTGTCTGAGCACATTTATTTCAAATAATGCAGAAAATGATCTCCCTTGATTGAAAAGCCAAGTTCGCCGTCACTTCCAATGATACATGTATTGTATGTGGATGGCTCCATATTTTTCACTGAAGTTGCTGCTGCTCAAAGACATGGTCTGTTCAGGATACTACATCATAAACATGTTTGCAAATTCACACACTCTTGTATAGAATGGGCTTCGTTAGTGTATGTATGAACTAATTCCCATGACTAAGTTCCAATTTGAATCAATTTTACATTGAATCCCTGTTTTTCATCGAATATGCTTATACATGTTAGTGCACGTAACAGAATGCACCTCTCAGCCCTGCCTTCTGTTCCACTATAAAGCCCAGTGAAGCATCATCCAATAATATTATTACACCATGTGACCAGACTACAAATGAATCTATTCTGGGGCATTCTCCTTACTCCCGATCCCTTAGTTCTATACTTAGTTACACCATGGTACCCTACCCCATAACCTCATATTCAAGTAGCTCGAATCATGGTACCGGTGTACTATTTGGAATGCATCCACTCCCATATGCACATCCAAGTTAATGTGCATCTCAATTTTATTCCGAGTTACAATTCGCATTTTATAATTCCAATTTTGAATAACAAATGTCAAAATATCCTCCGAAATTCAATTTTCAATTCCAGTTTTAAAACCCAGGTTCAAACTCTAATATCTCGGGTTCAGTTCTGAACAGGTTTAGAATTAAATACAATATTCAAATTTGAATTTATTGTCCCAATTCCACCCTTAAATTCTAAACATCAAGTTATGATATCCATTTGTGGAATATTAATAAAATTGTTTAATTTTAAACAGATTAATATGGTAGGGGCCCCAACTTTTTCAGACGCCTATTATTTTATTAATTATTTTGTAAACGTAAAGATCGACAGCTTCAGCCGCCACTAGTGTTCCAGTCATGGATGTTGAAATAGATGTAGCCTCTCAAGTTTGACCAGCTAGTCTTATCACCCCAGTGTGCTATTAAATTTATGTCCCTCAAGTGTTTGACTAGCGTAAATGTGAAATTAAAGTGAGTATATGGTGCCTTATCTACTTTATCCTAAAACTAAAAGGCACTATATGTACATGTATCTGTCACCAGTCAAGTTGTGGAGTGTGCCATATACATGTAACAAATCCAGAATCCTCTATTAGTCTTTCATATACATGTAAGTGCTCTTTAGCCAGAAAACAGCCCCTGATAATGGAGTGCAATAACTTCACATGAGTTGACACAAATGATCACAATTTAACCTGGAGATCACTAACAGCACAATTTTGTGTGATAAAGCTGTGCCTGATGTCTTCCAGATGTCTGTGTCCAGTTACTGGTACATGTACATGGAATTGTCCAGCATTTTAAGAGTTGGCTAGTGTATCATCATTCTACATTGCCAATGCACCATACAGTACCGGTACATGTAAAATAAGTCATTCATTTTTGAAAATATATAAAATATATGTTAACAAGCTTAATTACCTTAATTAGCTGATTCCATGTCAAAACAAATGTAATGGGTGGTCGGTTTTTCGAGAAAGACTTCACAGATTGATCCTAAACTTGGCCTACACAAGTGTCCACCATGTCACGATTATGATGTTTAAGAATCGTTGCACTCCCTGCATAATAATTATCTAGCTACATGTAATTGGATGATATGCTGCATGGATTCCATGTCAATGCAAAAGGGCCATTTTCATGAAAATGTACAGTAAAGACAAATCTGAAATTAAATTTGAGCAGCTTGGCTACCAAAATGGATTAGTCAAGACCATGTACATGTAGGCCACAAAGACTGTTTTCATATCAGCCAACCCATTCTAGCCCATATATGTTTTTTTCAGGTGGTATCAGAAAAGGCATATTGGTAACGGTAAAGACATTGAATTCAAGACCATTTCCTTTTAACTAACCAGTTGGTTTTGGTTTCATAATGAAAGTCAATCTGCCTTTTTCTAAACATTCTTTTGATGTTTTTTAAGTTCCAAGAAAATTTATAAGCAGAATGTCACTTCACTTTTCTCAGTAACTGTGACAGTTGACCAAAATATTTTTTGGTCTTTACCGTTACATTCCTGTCTTTACCGTTATGGCATTTACAACGGTAAAGACAAATTGAGTAATTACAAGCGTCTGGTCCATCATTCATAATTCAGCCATCGTCCATTAGAGAATATCCGCGTCCATAATACAAAGACCTATTCCATATTCAATATTTAACAGTATTAGCACCAAATTCAAAAAGACAGTCATAGTATACATGTACATAAACATAAGCTTGTTTCCTGCAAAAGAGAAGCGGTCAACAGTTTTCAATGATGCCGACAAGACATCATGATGTTCCAAAAATATCAAATCCGTATCGCTGATCAGTATTCTTAAGACTGAGATTAGGTCAGCATGAGGCCGGCTGAACTGGATTAGTGTGTCCATGGAGCCTACTATAGTAGCTAGACTCCATGTGTGTCTTTCATGGTGAATTTATCTTTGGAAACAGTCTCCTAGTTCCCTGATTAGGAAACAGGCTGCGAGTTCCCGGTTTAGGTCAGGGAATTCATAATATAAATCCCAAGAATTTGATTTATAAAATATGACTGAGGTTCTCTCTCCATTAATTGAAAAGCTTGGTTACAGTCCACTGAGTGTACTTACATACCTTTTTATTTTTTTAATGATACATCAGCACAGTCAGTACGGGTAGTATATAGGCATTCAATTTAAGAATACCAACAAGATGTCAAACATGGCAGATTAACAAAAGCCAAAATAAAGCAAAATTCACACGAGTCATGACGCAAAGCTGACATAATTCAATATGACCACATCATTATGGCACGTATGTGTACATGTATACGATTAGCTTGACATGATCCTGATAGGATATTTCATAAATATACTCAATAAATTCAATAAATTTACTTCACTGTGCTACTTAGAGAATGCAAGTTTGTACACAGTTTAGAAATTGATTCAAAATCATTTTTTTCTAAGTGTAATATATTTAGGACAGGCCAAAATAAAATCATGTTCATACTCAATGACCTTTCTTGGACACTGTTTACAAAGTCTTTCACCTCCATCTACTTTCGGTATCTACCACCTTCAATTTCTAACTTAGGCACATTCACTATTCTGTATTTGCAAATAAGACTCAAGAGAGTTTATTTGCTGGTTAGAGAACCACTTCTCAGTTACCATCTTCAAAAGTGATAAACACCATAGGACATCTAATTTTGTTTGAGTTGATGATAGCCACTTGATGTCCATAAATAGTCCACAAGCTGACAACATGTGGTTGAGATAATAAAAGTTGATCCAACAGACTGCCCTTTGCCAGCAGGTCAAATCCAAAAGCTTTTAAACAGGACAAGCCAAACCACAGATGTCAGCCTCTCTAATGCTAGTGCTATGCTGAACTGCCAGTATATAAATGAAGGTTGTTCTACCATACTGTCAGGATACCTTTATATTGTGTTTGCATTGGTGTTTTAGATGGTCTCTGATTCAGTTATAAGGGAGGCATTAAAGATACTGCCATAAACCTGTTAAAAGTGTGCCATGATCAAACCACATGTAAACCAGAATACTAGTAAATTACATATACATGTAGATACAAGTAGGGTCACTCACTTAAAAATCTGCTTAGAACTATATATGGTTTATTAGCCGAGATATCAGGATAAATTGATTTACAAAATATGCAGATGTGGGACAAAACACCCGGGGGCAAAACACCTGAGGACAAGAGATCCTTAGACAAACACTCACGGACAAAACCCCCAGTGGATAAAACACCCAGAGGACAAAACACCCAAATAAAATAGATATTAGGTCAGGCACGGAGTGACTTGAATATTGGGGCGGCCAGACGGGGGTGGGACAGGGAGGGGTGGCTCCCTGCCTCAGATAGCTGGTTTCGATTTTTTTTGTAAATTTAGACTTGTTTTAACGCACTTTGGTGCTTCTGAGAACTTTGAAAGGGATAACATATCTCGCAATCAAACCGACTCATAAGAGCTAAAAAAAATCCAATTGGCCTTTTTCAATGAAATTTCCCCCCACGTCGCTTTGAAAATAATTCGCTGATGATAATTTGTCAACTATACCCTCCCACCCAAGTGAAAAGTCAATACCCAGGCTTCCGAAGCTGTGATCGAGGTGGGGGGGGGGGGCATTTCAAGGCACGTCAGTTACAATTATTGGGGAGCCAAAGTGGTCCTTGCCCCCCCCCCCCTTGCTGGCGAGCCCCCGGCTCCACTACGCCTGTAGGTAGCTTTATGTTTTATTCAATCACCATTATCATAC
>JAVTVY010054631.1:0-31496 GCA_036873755.1 Hanleya hanleyi | reverse complement strand
GTCTGATTAGTCAGTCCCTCATTGTAGGAGAGTCTGGCAATTATTTCATTAGTCAGTCTGTTTCTTGACAGGCTGTATAGTGTAGCTAGTCTCTCAGTTTAAGAGGGGCTGACAGATTATAAAATATCGGGTGCATTTTGTCAAACATATTTTTGGACTGTCTGATATAGTTGGTCCCTCAATTTAGGAGAGTCTGGCAATTATTTCATTAGTCAGTCTGTTTCTTGACAGGCTGTATAGTGTAGCCAGCCTCTCAGTTTAAGAGGGGCTGACATTATAAAATTGAGTGAGCCCTTAATTTATGAGGGGAAGGGGAGGTTGGGGGAAAAGGTAGATTCCATAGTGAGTCGGACTGGTACTTAAAGTGGGCCTGTTCGCTCCAGCTCCTTTGGGTCTTCTTTGGGAAATTAGAGGTCTGTTGAAAAATCGACCTGAGGGTTGGGGTTAGAGATCAGCTTCCATGATCTGGGGTTGGGTATTTTATTGTCGGACTAATATTACGTAGTTTGTTATTAGGTAATGTCCGGTTTTTAGCCCAGTTCAAAGTAGAGAAAGCTTTAGGTACAGTTCCGTACTTTTATGGTATGTTTTTTATCCTTGCGAATACTTTGCTGGAGTTTTAGACTCTGTCCGTCGCTGGTATGCTCTAACCCAAAAAAGAAAAGGGGGAAGAGTGTAGTGAGAATAGGTTTTCTCACTTGTCAGTAATAGATTATAACAGACTATTAACGAACATTAATGGTCAGTAATGCAGGGGAGACAAGTGCTTTATTATCACAAGAGTTGTCTCTTCTCTCCCCTTGGTTGGTAGAGGGCGCTGATTGCCCTCTAGCCAATCAGAGTAACTCGCGGGCTTTGTCAAGAAGGCAGAGAAGAAACTACCTGGGGACTGACAAGACCTACTGACGACTTCTCTCACAGTTTTAACCTGCAGGTAGGCCTGTCTTCTATACTGGCTAATATCTAGGTAGCTAAAGTTACTACATGACTATCCAATGTGGGTGATCAGTTTACCCTCTCCCGATCCCACCCCTAATCAGTAACTGATACGAGGGACCATTTGATCATCACAAGGACTATCCAGTGTGAGGGTCCCATTATCTCCCATCCAATAACATGCATATCGGATTAGAATGATTCGTTGATCCAGTCCCAAACACCGTCCCCTCCTCACGACGCACCTTGTATCGCCTCAGACTGCTTTCTCCATATACTCTCCGACCTCGGCCGGGATTCAATGTACTGATGGTGTCCCAAACCTATCTTAAAACATTAAGCAAATCCTTACAGCCAATATTTCTTCCCAAACCGATTGATCTGTAGTTCATTTTGAATTCAAATCCCTTCTTTTCATCGTTCATATTAACGCTATCTGGCCTGGGCTTTTCTCAAAATGGCCCCACGTAATGTTTTTTTTTTACCCTTTGAGCTAGGGGGCTGAAACTTACCACTGGGTCAAGCTCTACCAGAAAATATAAAAAATTCCAAGATCACCGCTTTGACGTCATTTTCAAAAATGGTCGATCTTTCGGTCAGATTTTCCGAATTTTTATTTATGCAGTTTCTCCGCAAGAACTGCATGCTAAATTAGTAAACATTAATGTGATGTGAAATAAAATAGTTTTTGCTCACTTTTCATTGCGGAAAAGTAGAAATTTTGAAGAAATATGACAAAAACATCACTTTTCTGCTATCACATGTGGCCGTCATCTTGAATTTGCCCATGATCCTCTGCTCGGAGGATTATGCAAATAGGCTCAAACTGACCCCAATATGATAAGCTATAAAGTCACGAAGCTTCAGCTCTCCATTTGTTGTCGTTCCGGAGATAGCGCAGAAAGTTTGGTAGGCCTTGTAGGGTTAATGACTCGTCTGACAAAAATGAAACAAGAATTTTTCAAAGATAAAGACACGGACCAATGCAAGAAGAGCCTATGGCTTGATAGAGTTATCTGGGTGGAGTAACAGTTATTTTTAAAGCCACCTCCCGCATTTAACTGCTTTGTTACCAACGAACTGCCTATATAATGGAACAGGCGGCGAATACAGAAATCTGTGAATGTCATATCCCTACGAATCCCTACCTGTGTGGAGAAGTATAATGGGTTTGGGTTTGTATAATGGATAACCCAAAGTCGCCCATCATATTTTCCATTCCAAGGTAACCGTATTTGATATAGATAAGCACGTTATCACCCACAAACCTTTCCCCCTCCGTTCTATATTGTTCGCTATCTGTTACCAGTTGCCTGGCAGGCTTTACCATCTCTTGTTACAGACGGTTCCTCTCTCGTGTGTTTGGAAAATGAATATTTTAAATACTTGCGAGAGATATATTGACATGTCATTTGCAATTATCTCTATTCCAAATGCATAATATAGAACCGTCAACGAATACACTGTAAAAAGAGGAAACATGTTTAACGTTTCATTTTGAGATGGTAACATGTTAGATGCTTCATAATGCTACAAGTTTCACCCTATTTTTCCACAAAAACATGTCTAATAGACGTAACGATGCAACTATTTGAGGGTTGTGACATATTTCACTCGCGCTGGCGTCTCACTATAACGGTCCGAAAAGCTGTTTGAAACGTCAACGCTAGAACACGTGCAACCGAGTTGCATGACGACATGTGTCAAGAAAAGCGGAGTACAAAAGGGATAGTGCTGTTTGATGCATGGAATTAGATACCGGTACCAGGTCGTCTTCACACAGTTCGACAGAGAGCTGTAGCAATTTGCAAACGAAGATATGATTACCACTGCATGGCTTTCGGATATTTATTTCTGGTATTATCGACCTGGAAGATATATGTCGGTATTGTGAATTAATCGACTGAGCATTTTAATTGAATTATTTGCATAACAATTTGACTCAACCATGCAGGCCTAGGGCATTTGAGGCCTGCCGAGGCGCCATTTCACTCTAACCCTCTCCTCCCAAATATGTCTTTGTTCATTGAGATAGAGGTCTGAAACTTCTCACAACATCAGCTTAACTAAAAAGTGCGAAAAAAATTGCAAGATGGCCGCTTTGAAGACTTCACAGTTACGTCATACTGCATTTTTTGGTAGATTTTTTGTAAGATTTTCCCAACCCAAATTTTGGCTCTTCACTGGAACCCTACATGGCCGACATTTTGAATTTAAGAGTATTCGCTCAAAACATATGGTCATATTACGACACACCAACAAAATACACAGCAATGTTACCAGAACAAAAGTGACACTTATGGGGCACTAATGTGAACAGCACTGAAAGAAATAACAGCTGTGCTCTCTGTGTGATCAAAGGTACATTCAGTACTTTGAATTGTGAATGTGTAGCGCACCAAGAGATTTTTTGAACAGAGTCAATACGATTGCTTACGTCATTACAGCGTTGGACGGGATTCGGCCTTAGTGGCATATATAAATCAGAATGGACAGAATGGACATTATTTTTCATACGTATTGGAATACTGAATAGTGTTTAGTGTCAACAATGTTTCTACTTCATCCCACAATATGATCACTGTTGCAAAACTCGAGACGAATCCAGCCCTCCAGCCCTGATTTTAATAATCATCTGCGATCCGTATTCCATACCCCAAAATGGAATGAAATTTCAGCCACCCCGAAACAGAAATAGTTAATCGCGAGTAGCATGTCAGGAAAAACAACAAAGGCAGTATCATTCAGCAATTTCATATTTGTAGGCCTAAGTAATACAGTACTCATGTTCAGAAATGTTTCCAATGTGCTGGATTAGACATGGAATACAATATGGTATAATACTTTATCACAGATCAGACAATGTCGTGTCAACGGACCAATATGGCAAGTTGAGTAAATTACATGTATCTTTAACTTTTAAGTGTGAATCAGTGATATAAATGAATTAAATCTCGAGCACATTATTGCTATATGAACAATTTTCCTTCTATGGTAACGGGGTTCACATCAGGGATTCTGATGTACCAATCATGCATCTGTTTGAAATCATTATTAGGTTTGCGTTAACCTAAGGAGCAGTCTGTTTTATGTGTTTCTGTATATGATTATTGCTTGTTCATACATGTTCTTGAGTTTGACTTCCAACGAATATAAGAGAATAAAACTTGATGTATGTTGATTTTTGATGAATGTTTTCATTTCAGTACCTGTATCATGCACATGCTAGTCTGACAGTCTCCTGAAACACGTAATGGGATGTAGACTGTTTTGAAACACTTCCAAGTTTGAGACATGTACAGATCCGTTTCACTTGTGACATGTCTCAAAAGTTGGGACAAAGTCATGTTTGGGCTTAGACGTTTCATTTTGAAACATGTAGTCGGCTCTAACATGTTTCAGCTTGAGACATGTATACACAACACGTTTCAAAATGTAGAACGTGACATGTTTCAAACGAACACGTGCTTATTGAAGATATGTCTCATATTGAGACATCATTAACTCATGTGAAAAGGACACGTGTTTCAATTTGAAACATGAAGCCGTTTTAATATAAAACATATACGTACATGTACTCACATGTCCCAAAAGTTGGGACAAAATCATGTTTCATTTTGAGACGTATCGCAGCCTGGGGGTGGGGGAATGTGCCCCCACCTTCTATATATTTTCTGTACCACTAAGGCTAGAGCGCGGAAAACCACACAGTATCTTGGGTTCAAGCTCAACCGAGAAATGTAAAAAAATCCAAGATGGCCGCCATACTGACGTCACAGTGACGTCATCTTCTCGGAAGCCATTTTTCGGAGTTTTTGGGGTCGATTTTTCCAAATTTTCAGTTTTCCGATTTTTTTCTCGAAAAAAATCAAATAAAATATAGAATAATTAGTTTTGCATAAATAAAATACTTTCAAGGGCTTTAAGGCAAGGAAAATATGAAGAAATGGAGCGAAAAGATTGAAAAACACGACTTTCGCGGATACCACATGGCCGCCATTTTGAATTTACCCATGATCCTCTGCCCGGGGGTATATGAAAATAGACTCAAAATGACCCCAGTAAGTAAGTCAGAAAGTTTCTGCCTCCTCGGTTTTGTCGTTTCGGAGCAGCAGAGAAAAGGTCACTAGGGGGAGCACTTTCCGCCCCCTCCCCCCCTCAGGCCAGGTAGGTTAAATAAAACACTGACAAATGGTTATATTATGATTTCTGTGTTTTGAGAACAGTAGTCTATAGTGTTCCCCTTCAATTTTATGACATTGGTTGTTTCAATGACGCTGAATTGACCACTTTTACATGTAAATGTGTAAGCTGCTCCAAAACTGACAAGTTTCATGATGTTGTAAAATGATGTTTCATTGTTGTGGAATTAACATGCTGCAAGTTTACTATAGGTGTTCAGCCTACAATTTCCAGAACGGGAAAACTTTTATATCATAGGGTCAAGGGGAAGTAAGCGTAAATTATTACAGAAAGACAGTGCAACTTTTCTGTGGTAAGAACCGATAAGAATAGACTACTATTCTCCCGTGGATGGAGTTGGGTTACTGATCATGAATAGATACGTTCGTTTTTCTTGCCAGTGGGACTAACGTGTATTCTTACTGACTCCAGTTATATAAAACGGGTAATGAAAAAACACGCTAGAGTACTGACGAAGTCATATGACTCCACAGGCTGTATATTTCTGAAAGCATCACAAGAATCAGAACTGGTCTCCGTAATTTTTTGTATTATCCTGGCCCTGCTTTTATTGTAGATGTTCATGCAGACATGACCACATGAGTGACACGTGTAAGACACGGGCTCAGTTAAACCAAAGATTCCACATTTTCATGTCTTAACCCTACCAGGCCTGAGGGGAGGGGGCAATGGTCCCCCTACTAATCTGTTTGCGCTATCTCCGGAACGACAAAACATTGAGAGCTGGCACTCCGTGACTTTATAGTTTATCATATTAGGGTTATTGTGAGCCTATTTGCATACCCCCCTCCCCAGGTAGATGATCATGGGGAAATTCTAGATGGCGGTCACTTGAGGAACCAGAAAAAAAAGATGCTTTGATCATTTTTTTTATTTCTGCTTTTCCGCGATGAAAAGTGGCCCCAGGCCTGGACAGGTCCCAAAAAGCCCAAGCCAGATAGGGTTAATTGTATTTTAGCAGACTAACCTTGCTGCTCGATAACTTCTTACAAATGGTAAAACAAGTTCGTCAATTGCTTGACGTTTGTCTATTTTAGGTGGTGAGTTTGCTGACAGATTGGCGATTGATCCAGCCACGGGGAACATTTATTACACGGCCAACTCCCAAGATCCACAAGATCCCGCCAATAACGGTTTTGTGCCCGTCATATCGCCTGATGGAAGAATACATAAGAAATTGATCACTGGACTGAACCAACCCAGAGCAATTGCACTAGACAGTTCACAAGGGTAAGCGTTATTACCGTGCAATTATTACACGTTTCAGCACGGTTATGTGAAATGTACATGTGTCAAGTGCAGGTTTTCATTAGGAGATTCCATTTTACCAGTCGGGTGAGGAGAGGGACGTCTGCAAGTAACAAGTACAAGTAACAATCGAATAAAACAAACAAATAAATTACAAGGCGAAATTTCTGTAGTTTTCATCGTGAAATTAATTAACAAGGCGGAACAAATAGGCATATATCCACGTAATTTCTCAACAGCTGTCTCAGCTGGCAAAATCACTCTCCATTTAAAAGACCACATAAGCTCGTCCACTGACATTGACACGATGCCAACCGTCCCAAAATCAGTGGACGAGTTTTTTTCAAAAAAGGGGAGGAAGGTTGTCAAAGTTTAAAATATGTTTACAAACTCTTATTATAATCTTTGTTCATAATCAATTGGAATAGTGCAATAGAATAGAAAAAATATTCTCATAGGCGTGCTAAATGGTTATTTTACGCACGATTAGTGTGGGAAAGTTTATAAATTTTAGGGCGCGGACTTCGCCCTTGCCCTCAAATATAAACTTTCCCACACTAACCGTGCGTAAAATAAAAATTTAGCACGCCTATGAAAACATTATTTCTTAAACTAAATCTGTGACATTATTCAAGATCAACCTAAATATAATTTTGATGTTCTATCCGTAATCCAGGGTAGAGAGAGCGTGCTAAATTACCATAATATTCGAGAGAATCTTCCCAATCATTTGAAGCGGAATTTGTAGGTCAAAGTACCAATCGAGGTAGATTTATAGTTCAACAGACGAGAATTGGTAGTTCGATATACCTATTTGTTGATATTTTGAAATAACGTATTTGGACTACCAATCTTTGTGGTATCTCGAACTACCAAAAGCGCAGTGGCAACCAATTTTGGTCGTTCGAAAAGCATTCTTCTAACAGTGTACCGGTAAGGTGGATGGCTTTGGTTGAGCTAAACAGTAAATATAATAGATGTCCGCCGACTATCTCCTAAACTCACGAGGAACAAATATTTCAGCATCAATGCGTATTTATTTGTCATTTATAGGCCGTTTTTTTCTAGGTTAATGTTTTGGTCAGACCATGGAATATCCAGGATTGAACGAGCCAACATGGACGGGACTGAGAGGCGAAGCATTATCACAACCGACATCGAGTGGCCAAATGGAATAGCAATAGACTTTGGAAGTAAGAAAGTATTTTTTATAATGCATTTGTAGAATCTTGACTATTTATCACAAAATGTAATTCAGACAACCGCGACAAATTATATCAATCATACGCAAAATTCAGATGTAAAACTGCTACATGTACAATCCCCATAAGCTTAAAACAGCAGATGACATAAACTATGGCGCTGCTGAATTACCATGTTAAATGGCTACAAACGACAATAAAAACTTAACCTTTTGAGGAGTCTGTGATCTGTAATCGCTTCGACTTCGTTATTCTTGAGTGAGGAAATCTCTTCTCCACCCCCCTACTTTGTCACCTTGTCCGACAGTGGTGGCTTCAAGTATGGTCAGAAAGCATGGTAAGAAAGTTTGTAATGCCCTCCTCTTCAATACAGTTTTTTTTATATTTAACAGTTCCCGTGTAAAATGTGTCTAGTTTTAATCACCGACGCAGAAAGTTGTAAGCATGACTATACCATCAATCGCCTCCCCTCAAAGTTTCTCAAATTTGGCCATTATATCGCATGCTGATATCAACTGGGAGCGTGGCCTACAAGATCTATGGCGTTACGTTTCATAACTTGTCTTAAATTCACTTAACCCGAGACTGGAAGCCGTAACAATCCATGTACTTCAAGGTTCTCATTGTCTTCATATGAACAGGCACAATCAAAGATTGGCTGAGATATGTTCTCTGGGTTATCAAATGGAGCATGGATCAGTCAGGTTAACATTGTCTAGAGCTGAAAATGTGCCCCAACTTATAAATTTGCTTTGTTTTCTCTCATATTACTCCCCATCCTTCATCCAGTCTATCTTATTTCATTGTGATCTGTTCGGTAGTGTACAATAGACTGGATAAAATGCTCAGTTGCATACTGACGCACCTGTGACATATCAAGCTTCCGATGATAATTTATTCCAGCTGTACTCAAGCGTTGTCCATTCGAAACAGTCCTTGCCTGCAGGTTTTGAGAGCACATATCTTGGCATCGCTGGTACAGAAAAGAGTTTGCCACGCATTCCTCGACAGCGTTGGTATAAAGCAAATATCCCACTCCCGGAAGCGATATACGAACGATGGTCAACTGCGAATTTAGAATTCAATCTGGTGCATTAGATTAATTGACCAATGAAAACTTCACAATTCACTCTGAAATGTGATGAAGTTTCTGAATCTAGAAGTGAGTGAGTGATTTAAGATTTAACGTCGCTTTCAACAATATTCCAGTCATATCACGACAATCCCATAATAAGTCGCTTCCTACGACAACCTTATAGGGTGGCTGAGGTTATATTCTGGTAAAGGGAGGGAGAAAGCAAGTGGGGGAGAGATGAGAAAGCCTGAAAAGATCAGGAGAGAGAAGAAATGATAAAAGAGAGAAATAACATTGGTCGGTCATTCATAATTCAGCCGTCGTCCATTAAAGAATATCCGCGTCCATAATCCAAAGACCTATTCCATAATCCATGTAACGGCATTAACACCAAATTCAAAAAGACAATCCTAGTATACATAAACATAGGTTAATTTTCTGCAAGGGAGAAGCATCAACAGTTTTCAATGATGCCGGCAAGACAACATAATGTTCCAAAATATCAAATCCGTATCGCTGACCAGTATTCTTAATCCATATGATATTCGTTGTAAAGTCGTCATCTAGAGAATGATGTATCTCAGTCACGCTTTGATTGTGACTGTTCATATGAACACCATAAGGATCTCGAAGTACATGGGTTCATACGGCCCCTAGACCCGCGTTAAGGGAAATTTCTTTGACGCTACGCTCGTATTTTGCTATCAGCAGGTGATATGTATCGTCAAATTTGGGAAACATTGAGTGGAGGCGCTTGGTGGTATGGCCCTGTTTTATAAGTTTCTGCAATAATGTTTAGTGACGTTGATTAAAATCGTCACATTTTACACAGGATCTAGCAAATGCTACTAAGCGGGATATGCATACGCCATACAAAGGTCCCACTGGAATTTTACTGTCCAAAAGGGATGGTTTACGATGTCGAAATTGTATCTTCTCTTTTGTCATAAAATCGACGAGAGAGGAGGCCAGTTTCATTTTCATAGAGATATAGGTCTAAATAAGATGTGCCGGTAGGACTATCTGTACTTTCTTTCAGATCCAGTGAAGGTGGATATATATCCTCCACTGCGTCATTTATATTGCGATTATCCACAGCGGGAATATCCTTTATATAGCGTTTGGTGAATGAGTAGGAACGGTCATTGAATTGATCGGTTTTAAAAAGCTCCTGCATATAATCATATTCATAAGATATTCAACAGATATAAGTCAGCCAACAGGGGTGCACAATTAGTACCCATTGGAACACCTATATGCTGTTGATATATTGTGTTGCCAAATTTCACATAAATATTGTTATTGGGAAATTCGAGCATCTCTATAAACAAAGAAACATCCCATACATGATATCCCTTGTATGCAGTAGAGCTAAAGAATGCTTTATGGCTACTGACATTAATATATCTGCGATCAGTATGGGAAAGGGACTCCAGATGCAAGAAAAGGATAGAAAGAATGATAGGAAAGGTGCCCCGGAACCCATTGTGAATCTATCCACGAATTATACGGTATTTTTATTTTCTACAGTGAACCAGCTGTACTGGTCAGACGGTAAACGTGGAGTTATAGAACGATGTAACTTGTTCGGAAATACGAGGGTTGTGCTTGTGAATGACAAGTTAGCCCAGTTAACAAGTATTGCCATCCATGGAGATCGTCTATATTACATCGGCCGGGGTGTAAGGTAACAGATCCTTCTTTGTTATCATTAAATCCAGTATCAGTCCATCTGTGACACATCCGCTGTGATTATTGCCGCTATGATCATCTGATCATCCTTCACCAGAGCCCCTCTCTTCCACATCCAGAAGAAACTGGATCATCTGACAACTAACCTCAGGCTAACAGACAACTAAATTCAAAGTAACAAAAAAAAATTCAATTTATTTGCTTTTCTGTATCGAAAAGTGAGTAAAACCTATTTTATTTCATATCAGATTATTATTTACTAATTTATCATGCAGGTTTTGCGAAGAAAAAACAAAAATAAATAACTCGAAAATTCTGGCCGAAAAATGGTCCAAAAATGCTCTTTTTGAAAATGACGTCACAGTGACATCATCATGATAGCCATCTTGGATTTTTTTACATTTTGTTGTAGAGCTTGACCCAAAGATATAGTGTGGTAAATTTTAGCCCCCTATAGCCTTAGATAGCAAAAATATATAGGGGCACTTTTCCCCCCCCCCCCCCCACTCTCTAAAAAAACTTGAGTGAACTGTTCCACTCAAGTTTGGGTGAAATGTACCTGTTTACTCAAACTTGAGTTACTTTTCACTCAACTTGAGTTAAAACCACTCAAGTTCACTCAACTTGAGTGGGATGAATTTCCACTCTTATGCTTGAGTGAATGTCACTCAAGTTGAGTGAAAGTAGCTCAAGTTGAGTGAAAATCTCACCCAAGTATTGAGTGAGATGAATTTCCACTCTTACTTGAGTGAAATTTCACTCAACGTTTTTTAGAGAGCACCAGGCTGCGGCACACCCCAAATCGCCCAGGCCAGATAGGGGTAAAGCTGTGTGTGAAAATGCAGTCCCGAAATTTTCTCGCTGGTAGCTTTTAATATTCTCAACAATTATATTGTGAACTAACAAACAAAATTCGTACGTATTCCTACAAAGACATGAGGGTTTTAATGTCTTGCGGGAAACTATCTTGATATTTTTTTCTTTCTCATCTTTTCCTTTTATGTATTTTTGGAAATGATGATTCCTAGTAGTAGGTTTAGTGCTTATTGAGTAACATTTCACCCGGATGTAGTGACGTCACGAGGAGGATTTGAGGAGGAACCAGTAGCGCCATCTGTACACTCTGGACGCAAGGGAGACAACTCGATCTGCCAGAGTTTGGCCGTCATCTTGAATTTTTGAGGAGGTGCGCTTGGCGGCCATCTTGAATTTTGTGGAAAAGGGGATGTATTCATCCGCGGTGATGCGGTCCTGGCGGTGATGCGGTCGCGACAAAAAGCTTCCGCTGAGAAAAAGTAGTTCCTAGACTGGAAATACGCTGCATGGTCCGATGGGGTCGAGTGAGGTATCAAAGTGAAGCTTATGTGTGGGGGCATCTGATGGGCTGGATATGGGGTTGAAATATCGGCATTCTGCGCATGCGCGGTGGCCCAAGGGTATGAAAATAGACGTTTTGAGATCCAGCGGGGTTTCTAATGGGGCGATGGAGTTGTATGAGGTATCCATGTGAAGCCTAGGTGAAGGGGCATCCAGTCATGGGTGGGTGCATGTAAAATTTTTCCTGAAAAAAAACGGAACACGGACTTTATCCCTAAAATAGGGGAAAACCCCTATCACCTCTAGCCAAAAGGACTAATATTGGTCCCCGGGCTTATTGGGACCTGCCTATCAAGTCAATGGGGTGATGTCAATAACAACAAGTTCAGCAATGTTCATACAGTTTATTATCTCCAATGTTACATCATACCCAGGCTGGGGGAGCGCCCTGGGTATGTTTAGTATGTTCACAGCAAAACAAATTGAAATATCAAACACCATGTTTTATTATTTAGCGCACCGTCACATTAGGTACAAGTGCTTACTGAGCTCAAGTCAATGATCAGCATGTAGACATAGAGAGTATGTACGACATGTTATGGTATTCATCAGTGCACGAGTGACGCATTCAACCGATGGCAGTGGTGGATCAGCTTAGTAAGGAAAAACGTAACATTGGTCACCCTCTTCACTGTCCACTTGGTGTTGGGTCGTTGTTGTTGGGCCCATCCCAAGACATCCAATTGTTCCACTTGGTCCAGCATCATCTCTAGTGACCTCGGGTCAATGATGGTAAACGGCTGGTGGTACACTGGGTGGATGGCACTGGAATAGAAATAGCGCAATTCACCCGTCATCTTATGGCATAAGATGTACCCAAATGCTACATTTAATGTGAAGGCCATAGGCTGGTCATTGAAGATGGTTTCCACGTAGCTGCGTAGACGGGTGGGCTTGGTCAGTGGGAAATTGTAGATATCTTGAATAGGGTGATGACGGTGGAAACAATGCCGTGTCATGGTCCAATGGCACCGAGAGATGTCACTCTCTGCATGATATTCGGGTAAGAGATCGCTAGGAACATTTATGGGCTCGTCCAGAAAATGTTCGATGTATGGCGTATGACTCGAAACCGTAACGGTGGGGTCCGGTTGGAAATCCAGGCTCTTCCCAACTGTGGGTTTAGGCGGGCTCTCCGTCATCGCATCACCAGTGGCGTTCGTCTCCCCGGGCTTATCTTCACTGGGTCCGACCTTCCGCGGCTCTTCTTCAGTAGGAAGTTGTCGCCAAAACCGTGGAGACTGGACATGAATCAAACGCTGATGCCGTCTTAACTGACTGCGTCGTTTGAAGAGTTGACCACAATCCTTACATTGTTCCGTCGCGCCCTCGTGGAATGAGCGTTCGTGGCGCAGTAAATCATCCTCCCGATTAAATGACCGTGCGCAGGTTATGCAAGTATACCGTGCATTGTTGTGGGTGGAGACCTCGTGGCGTCGTAAATTATCTAGACGAGTAAACTGCTTCTGGCAAGTTGTGCAAGTGAAGATCTTGGTGGTTGACAGAGTGTCTGATGAAACGGCAAGGCCGCTTCCCTTTTATAGCACGCTAGCTGGTGATCTATTTTTAGCACACTCTACCCCAAGTCGAGGGCTGAGCCGTGACATCTTCGGTCACCTCCGTGATACCCGAATAGACACGAAGGTGAACGACATTGTGGAAAAAACCCACAGACAGGTTAGTACATGCATTCCTGTGATGTTCACAGGTTACGCCCATTCACGAAGGGCTGTCACAGGGCGTAGTAGAAAAAAGCGCATTTCTAACCTTATTGACCTTATGGCGCAAGCGAGTATAGCAAGTGCCACGCACAGTGTATAAAACCCTACCCAACAGGTACACTATAAAGCCACCTCTCTCACCGTTCGCTTTTCATTCCCCACCATGGCAGCGAGCGGAACAGAGCTTCCGTTATTCCAACTGACGTCCGACGTCACCCTGATCGTCTATGACGATCACCTGGAGCTGGTCCAAGACGCACCGCAGAAGGTGAAGATTTTGTTATCGCTATCAGGCTGGACTCTATTGGCACGATTGTTAAAGGGAAAAGACCGAAAGCGATTTCATGCACGTGGAAGTCGGTGTGCACATACGCACTGTTGGAGAGGATTCCCTTTTTCCCCGGTTGGAACAGAGTGGAGGTACCTATATCACACTCTGTCCACCCTTATGGATGGCACTGAAAGATGTACTCCCCGAGGTGGATGACTTACTACACCCCGAGGTGAAAGAAGGGACTGTGGCTACCCGGAGGCTTACACCTGGCTGCACCCTATTGTTGTACCCCAAACGAGTGGACCTCATCGATAGCGGACTTAGGTGTTGGTGTACGACTGAACCCAAATCGCACGTCTCTTTGTCACCGGAAGGCTGGACTACCTTGAAACGGGTGTTGTTGGGTGACCTGCACGGTGATAGCATTCACCTGTGTGACGACGTCTACATTTTCTGCGGTCCCTATTTTGCTCGACTCCTCTGTCTCAACGACGGTGGTTTTACCCTGGACCCCGATCTATGGACGGCTTTGGAACAGGTAGTCCCCATTGTCGATAAGGTACTATCTCTATAGGAGCCACATAACCCATCAGAATAGTACGTGCTACACCCGACGTCTAGGCGCGCATGTGTGACATGGTCTATAAAACACATCCCTCTGGATCACACACCTTCATTTCTACGGTTGCAGAGCCATGGCGGAGATCCAGCCCTATTCGACTCGCATCTTACAGCATGCCACCGTGGTGAATTCACTCGCGGGTTACCGAGCAGTGGTCCAGTCCATGTTCGCAGATGGCGACGACAACGAGGGGCGACGCCAGATCCTGAACAAGTTCACAGAAGCGGTCCTCGACAGAGGGCACTCGATGGAGAGGTGTGCCATTACTCACCACTACTGGACTATGACAGCCATCCTTGATGCTCGGGCTATGGACCAAGAGCGCTCACGCCGGAACCAGCGACGGCTGATTGGCCTCACAATAGTCTGTGCCCTATTGACCCTGGCGCTGTGGCATTGACAGTGGGACCTGACTATAAATACGAGGGTCAGACAGAGTGTGTGTCATTCACCGTTCGACATTGGATCAAGCATGTCACCCGTCCTACGAGCCATCCTTTCCCTTACACCCCGGGTGGGGTTCTATGAAGATAGTCACCCTCGTGGAAGACCGTGGAGATGTTTGCTGGTCGCCTGATGAGACCGTATCGAATCCGGTACGCTACACCGTGACGGCTGGACCAAATTTAAACGGGTGTTGAGCGGCGAGCTCGATGGACACCTCATCCACATAGACAATGCCATCTACGTATACCGTGGACCCTTCTTCCCACGCCTGGGCCGCTACCAAGACCCTACGCGAAGCTTCACCCTAGACCCCCATCTGTGGATAGCCTTCGAGAAAGTGGTGCCTATCGTGGACCAGCAGTTTACACCGGACGAGCGGTCATCAGACGAGTTGGAGTGGGCTCGTGCCCTGAGAGAAGCAGCGGCAGAACCCAATGAACAAATGTCTAGCCATGAACCAGACGACGATGCCATTGATTACCCAGCTAGACTCAGTCAGCCCAGTGACATGACCACCTGATCCTTTGATCTCACGGGGTTCTTCCTATAAATACGAGAAACAGTCAACTCTGGTACCATTCACGTACTGACCAAGACGGAGCATATAATACTGGCGTATCTCAGCTTGACCCCCGAGGTGTATGCGGGTAAGGTCGATATCATGGAGGAGGTGGGAGACATCTGTGATGCGGACCCTACACAACCGTGCCCGGCCCACATTCGTCTGTCCTGGGAGGGCTAGACCAAATTCAAACGGGTGTTGTCTGGTGAACTGGACGGCGACCTCATCCACTTGTGTCACGATGTGTACATCCGACGCGGCCCTTTCTTTGCTCAATTGGCTCGGCTAGATGTAGGCACAGTGCATTTTACCCTTCACCCTGATCTATGGTCTGCATTGGAAGATGCCGTGGTAGATGTGGGTCAAGTGCTTATCAAGCGGTCATCAGACGAATTGGATTGGTCATTTACCATGGACACTGTGGAAGCCCACGAAGAAAATCAGAAACTCCGGCCCAAGATATACCCGTTATAAATAAACGATAAAGCCAGGGTCCATCATCATTTGTCACCATGAAGCGCTGGGAGAAGGTGTTGGATAACTTATGTTACAGTCCCGACAGTCCGGCGGCCTATAGTGCATTGTCGGCTCTCTATCGAGCGGCCAACCCCCAGGGGATACAACGTGTCCAAGTGCGAGATTGGTTAAGAAAACAAGACACCTATACTTTACATCGATCTGTCCGTCGCCATTTTCTACGGAACCGGGTCATCGTGGGAGGAATAGATGCCCAGTGGCAAGCGGATTTGGTCGATATGAGCGCCTTTGCCAAACACAATGATGGGAATCGATATATCTTGACGTGCATCGATATCCTATCGAAGTGTGCGTGGGTGTTACGGGTGGTCCCCATTAAAAAGAGGTATGGAGATCAAGTCACCCACATTTTCACCCACATGCTCTACCTGCCCGTGCGACAAACCCACATCAACACGATCACGGTGGATATAAGAGATGACACGGGACGACCGGTGGCATTCGAACGCGGGAAAGTGGTGGTGACACTTCATTTTCGACAAGCACGTGCTCCCCACTTTGTATAATGAAGGCGCCTTACGAGTGCGATGCACGCAGCTATATGGACTATTATGCCCAACAGGCCGGAGGTGGCTTTCCGGTTTTTAGTGGTGCACGCATGCAACGTGGACATGGACTGGGGAACATACTCGGGAGCATCGTCAAAACGTTCCTGCCCTTGGTGACGCGTGGGGTGAAAGCAATCGGCAAACAAGCGGTACGCAGTGGACTGCAAGTGGCCGGCGATGATGTCTTGAGGGGGTACGGCACCCAAAGAAGCCTTGAAACGGCGGACCAAAGATGCGGGAGGCGTCTTGGTGGCCAAAGCACAACGCACCGTAGGGAATAAAAGACCTGCCCCACCGAGACCACGCACCAGTCGACTACCGACCCAGCGACGACACACATCGAAGACCCGGGATATCTTTTCTTAAACATGTCCTTGATTGGTTACTTCCCCAGCCTGCCGATTGACTGATATATGCACGTTAGGTCATTAGGATAAGGCGTTAAGGCGTTGAGACGGGTGTTAAGGCGTTGAGACGGGCGTTAAGGCATACGGATAGGGCGTTAAGCCGTAACAACGGGCGCTGATGAGCGTCACTGCATTTTGATGAATTAGTGACAATTCCATAAAATATCTAGAAAATCAGAGCTTCTGAGCTATTTCACCAGGGCATTAAGCTTGGCATTGGCGGTCGTTGCTCCAAGAACTCACACGACGCATTCGGTCCACGGAGGGCCCATCTCTACCCCAAACACTTTCCTTCGCACCCCCATTAGACCCACTTTGGGTGCTACACCTGCTAATGACACCAACAATGACATCACAGATGACATGGACATCCCTCAAGTCGTAGTCTACACCACGAGAGCTTCACTTTGTCATCTCGCACGATACATTCGAACCATGGATGGTCCATCTCTATCTCAAACACCTTCCTTCGCACCACCCAAAATGCCCACTTTGGGTACTACTACTGCTGACGTCAGCAATGACGTCACATATGACATGGACATTTCTCAAGTCGTGGTTTACATCACCAGAGCTTCACTTTGACACCTCACACTACGCATTCGGACCACGGATGGTCCCTCAAACACACCCCACGCACCCTCAAAATTGCTGCTTTCTATACTACTCGTTTCCTCTTTTTCACCATATAGTCTGAAAACATAATTACATCTGCTGATTACACAGCTTGTTACAGTTAGAAAAATCGTGGTGGTTTATTTCAAGAACCTTACTTTGACGATATTCTGTATTTTAGCCTACATATTAAAGTATAAACGTCAAAAAGACGTCACTGTGACGTCACACTTGTGAATTTTTTTTGCAGCCACAGATTTTTCAAGAGAGTGACCCTAGGGGATCCTCTGGTGAAAAAATCATGCTTTTGTCACTTAGGTAAATATAATTTCACTAAGCCACCTCACTATATAGATTAAGTTTATTACTATAGGTAAATATAATTTCACTAAGCCACCTCACTATATAGATTAAGTTTATTACTATAAGTTCTATGTATTTTTAATGTCGCCGAACCTTGCCGAAAGGGAGACCTTTTGACCTGGATGTCACCTTTGTCCCGCGCGCACACTTCCGGACAACCCGCACACTTCCGGAGAAACCGCGCGCGCGCTGCGGCCGGGGCGGGCCGGGGCTGGGGCCGGGAAAGTTGGAGGTAGTGTTTGAGCATTCTGAAAAAACCCGGAAATGACGTCAAACACACTTGCGCAGACCCACCAAACCACGTCCGAAGGTGAGCGCCATTATGGGGAAAAACCCCAGTACATGAAAGACACAGACAAGTCTACACATGTCCAAAGGTCACGCCCCATTCACCCAAACCGGAAGTGACGTCACAGCCCACGTGACCTGCGCAGCAGAATGGAAACGACACCCTAGTCTAGCCCCCTCGCCTAGGCTTCACATGGATACCTCACTCGACCCAACAGGCCCATGAGGGGCTGGCCTAGACCACAAAAACGTCTATTTCCATACCCTTGGGCTACCGCGCATGCGCAGAATGACGATATTTCAACCCCACACCCACGCCATCAGAGGCTCCCTCACATAGGCTTTACATGGATACCTCACACGACCCATTCGAACCGTGAATAGCCCATCTCTAACCCAAACACACCCACACACACCCCCCAAAAAAATGCCGGTTTTCTATACTACGGCCAGGCTGCGCATGCGCACACTATTGACAACGTACGAACCATTAGTGTAGTCAAGTGCTCGTGCATGAGAGCTTCAAAATAATACCTCACTCGACCCCATTGGACCATTAGTGGCCCACCTAGACTCCAAAACTTCCACCCCGTATGGACCTATACACCCATAGCCATGCAGTATAGGCCTATGGGCCTACCCAGGCCGCGGTGACTTTTTTCAAAAATTTCACCGTTTCGCTCCGGGACACTTCCTATCATGTTTGTCTTGACGATACGTGAAAAACAAATCCAAACAACCATACCGCAAATGTCTAGAAGTAGGTTTCCCAGGGGGACAAACATTGGTCCTATACCCCCAGTATGGGACTATATGGGTCTACATGGGTCTCGGTGACTTTTTTCAAAAATTTCACCGATTCGTGCCGGGACACTTCCTATCATGTTCTAAATGACGAGACTAAGAAAACGAATCCAAACAACCCTACCGCAAATGTATAGAAGTAGGTTTCCCAGGGGGACAAACATTGGTCCTATACATCCAGTATGGGACTATATGGGTCTATATGGGTATCGGTGACTTTTTTCAAAAATTTCACCGATTCGCTCCGAGACACTTCCTATCATGTTTGTCTTGACGAGACTAAGAAAATGAGACCCCACAACCTATACCGCAAGTGTCGAGAAGTAAGTTTCCCAGGATGGTCCTATACCCCCATACCCCATATAGGCATTTTCCCGTAATTTAGAATAAAGTCAGTGTTCCGTATTTTTTCAGGAAAAATTTTACATACACCCACCCTGGAACTAGGGGGAGATAACTCTATTGATAGGCAAGCCCCGTTAAGCCCGGCGACCTATATACCCCCCATACCCCATATAGGCATTTTGCCGGATTTTTCGATAAAGTCCGTGTTCCGTTTTTTTTTTTTCAGGAAAAATTTTACATGCACCCACCCATGACTGGATGCCCCTTCACCTAGGCTTCACTTTGATACCTCATACAACTCCATCGGCCCATTAGAAACCCCGCTCGATCCCAAAACGTCTATTTTCATACCCTTGGGCCACCGCGCATGCGCAGAATGCCGATATTTCAACCCCACACCCAGCCCATCAGATGCCCCCTCACATAAGCTTCACTTTGATACCTCACTCGACCCCATCGGACCATGCAGCGTATTTCCAGTCTAGGGACTACTTTTTCTCAGAAGCTTTTTGCCGCGACCGCATCACCCCCAGGGCCGCATCACCGCGGATGAATACATCCCCTTTTCTAGATGGCCGCCAAGCGCACACCTCCTCAAAAATTCAAGATGGCGGCCAAACTCTGGCAGATCGAGTTGTCTCTCTTGCGTCCAGAGTGGCGCAACTGGTTCCTCCTCAAACCCTCCTCGTGACGTCACTACATCCGGGTGAAATGTTACTCAATAAGCACAATACCCACTACTATTCCTCAATTTCGCCTTAGAAATTCTGATTTCATAATAGTTTAAAATGCAATAAGTCGAACAAATCAAATAAGTGCACCCCTCTAACTAAAACCATTGATTACTAGAAAAAGAAGCGAAATTGTGAAATATAGGCATACTTATGTACTGCGTTATATGTGTTTTCACACTTTTTTTCAAAGTCAAAGATACCGTGACCACAAAATAAAGAAATCTTTTTTGACTTTGTGATCGTATATATTAGGAATATGCCACATTTCTTTTTTGCGCCCGTATAAACCAATTGTACCTGAGCGGAATGCGTTAGTACTTGACTGTTTGAAAATAATATAGATTCCTACTATACGCCATTTTTTTATTGGATTTTCTGAAGCACATATTGATGTGTAATGTTTAGGGTTTTTAAACAGGGAAGTTTCCCTGTTTCTTGCGATGCTAGGTGAACTGGCTTATGGGTAATTTCAGTGGTGCCATCTATTCAAGCGGTATGGTTTTCATTACAACACCCCTGCGCAAAATGAGAGAATGACTGAAACTTCCGCGTCACTTCGTTTATTGAACGCGATATGAAGTAGTTCGACCTAGATTCGAATAATTTCGCTCAATTATTCTCACGACGAGCCGTTTCTAGGTGCAGATATTGAAGAATATGTCGGTTTCGTTTCCTTGAGACCACTTCTGCTGATATCTTGTTAGATTTTCTTCGAAATGTTGTGTTTTGTCTGTAAACTGGTCAATATGGCACAAGTCGTAGTCACGGAATATGCCGACTTCATCTTCGGCTCTGATAGCCAATGAAATACACCGAATTGACGAAATGACGTCATGTTTTAAGATCGGCTGAACCGCACTGCCAAAATTATAGTGCAGTCCCGGAAAGAGATTTTGAGAGAGAAGAGAGAAGGAGGCAGTTCAGTTTTCAGTCCATGAGTCTGGAGAGTTTTGATACTGTGACCCGCGTGGCATTCTGACAGCTCGAAGCATGTAAAACGTTTTATACCCGTCACTTGATTGATTACTTGTTTCCCGGCGCACACTTGTTAATCTTGTCAAGTAAATGAATGTTGCAAGTTTTCGCGCCACTGCGTGATTGGAGCACATGGCCTGCTGAAAGCCGCTTTTTTGTGCGCTATTAGTTTGAAAACATTTCTTGCAAGGAAAACTTGATTTATTTCATCAAGCGAAAGCATCCTTTTAGCTGCAATTTTCAAATTGACTGATGTTATCGTCCAGCATCATTTGTCATCTAGCAAACATAATCTTCTATATTCTGACCATATCCGTAATCATGACCAGGTCAGAGTAAAGGGCTAACTGGTATATATATCACAACTGGGATAAAATATCGCACATTGGATATTAGTTTTTATACTTCCATGATTGCAAGCTGACATTTTGCTAGTTATCCCGTTCGTATAAAGACATACATCAGTTGTGAGTGATGAGAAATATACGGCAAACAACAACACGAAAAAATAATGCACGTATTAGCTTGCAGTGCTCATGAATACATAAAACATGAATGAATGAATGCCGCTATGCATTCTGGACTACTATGTTTACCACGATTGGGACACCTATTGCAGGTTTACTACCAATCTCTTGTTCAGAAAATATACAGTTTTTAATTTTCGGTGTTGTATTCTTTATCAGGGGGCGGTAAATTCATTGGATCGTCAAACAATTGTGATAGTAGTTGAACACCTCGACAAACTTGTTTCCATCTTCCACTGGTACCACATATGCAACTCTCATTTGCCTAGACTTTCTTTACAGTATTGATGAATTCTCTTCAATAATTAGAGCAACGCTTCCCAAATTCCCTTACTACGTATGAAACGAGAGACACCCCAGAAACATATTGAACAGGACCAATTTCTTCCCTGTTTGTTAGCAGCCTTGGATGCTTTCATTCTATTTATTAGTGTAAATATAACTTGTTTTTGCAATCAGCAACAGGAAGTTCAACGAGTATTACTGTATATCAACGCCACTTATTATTTTATCATTTGTAAGTTTTTTTCGCTTAGAGGGTCAGTATATCCTCTGCACAACAGACCAAAGTTTATTAACCATGGGTAAAAAAATCATCAAATGTTCTATATTTTCATTTTCTTTTTTCCAATGGGATCAGAGATTGTCATTCGCTTTCCTTCCTTAAATACGAAAAATATGACGAATCTCTTTATAACAATACATTTTGTAATATATTTCAGGGGTGTCAAAGTTGTTAACAAAGGTGATGGGAGTGACCTGGGACACTTGGTGGAATCTCCAGAGTTCGGAGAGTTACAGGATATATTCGTGCTGGGGCCCTTGACAACAGTACCGGGTGAGAAACTCATTAAATAGGACACCATAGACGTCTGCAACGGTGAAATATTTCTTGTATTTTCGTTTGAAAGTTTGAATTTTCATCCAAAGATTCATCTGTCTATCCGTCTTGTTGTTACTCGAGTTCTTAATTCTTTTCGGATCATTATATCATTTTCTGTCGAAGAAAAGATTGGTGACTGTATTTTAAATGCAAAACCACAGGCAATGTTTGAATATCAACCAAACTCATGCACAACACATTTATCCCATGTAGTAAGTCAAGCTTGTTCCAAAGCCAATGGTGGCTGCAGTACACTATGCTTACCGACATCTTCGGGGAGGACCTGTGCATGCCAAGATGGAGTCCCACTATTGCCAGATCAGCTAACTTGTCAGGGAGGTAAGTCAGTTAATATAAGAAAAGTCGATTATTCACACTTGTTATACGTAAACGATTGTTTAACAAATAAAGACATCGGAAATCGGTTTCAAATTTCCCAGATAAACACCTGTTGGCACGAGTCCAACAGTTTAGATCCGAGGCCGCAGGCCGAGAGTCTGAACTGCTGGACGAGAGCCAACTAGTATTTATCTCGGAAATTTGAAATCGATTTCCGGGGTCTTTATTGTATCCCCAAAAAACGGAGTTAGGGGCGGGGGGGGTATACTGGAATCGGCTTGTCCGTCTGTCCGTCCGCCTGTCTGTAGACACAAGTTTGTCTGGACTACTCCTCTTAAGATTTTGCTTCTATTTTAATGAAACTTTACATATGTGTTACCTATGATTTGAAGATGTGCATGTCCTGTTTACATGGCGAAATTATAATTTTTGACATATTTATGACGTTTTGAACTTTATAGGACTTTGCCATTTTCGGGATCTATTCCCATGTAAAGGACACAATTTTGTCCGGACTATTCCTCCTAAGATTTTGCTTCTATTTTAAGGAAACTTTACATATGTGTTACCTATGATTTGAAGATGTGCACGTTCTATTTACAAGGCGAAAGTATAATTTTTTACATATTTATGACGTTTTGAACTTTATAGGACTTTGCCATTTTCGGGATCTATTCCCATGTAGAGGACATAATTTTGTCCGGACTATTCCTTCTAAGATTTTGCTTCTATTTTAATGAAACTTTACATATGTGTTACCTATGATTTGAAGATGTGCATGTCCCATTTACAAGGCGAAATTATAATTTTTGACATATTTATGACGTTTTGAACTTTATAGGACATTGCGATTTTCAGGATCTATTCCCATGTAGAGAAAAGTTTCTAATGTAATCAACTACTCCTACTATTTTTATGAGAAGGTTCTGAAACTTTCTAGACATGTTTGAAGATTTGCATCTCCTATTTGTGACATGAAATATTAATTTTTGTTAAGATTACCCAGACTTGGACATATCGATTTTCTGCATATATTCCAATATATAGAGCATGTTCTTGTCACACAGTTATTACTGGATGTTTCTGAAACTTTGTATACATGTTTAATATGGTTTGAAGATGTGCATCTCCTATTTATGACCTGAAATATTTGGTCAAAATTACCAGGCCTTCACTACTCAGACTTGGACTTTGTCGATTTTCTGCATATATTCCAATATATAACTTTTGAATGGGGCGTCACATCCCAGCTGGTCAATGCGAACATTGCTGCAAACTGCGGGAAAGTATACATTTCGCGCGCGCTCACTCTAGTTATCCCTGCCAGCCGACAACATTACATCACTGCAGGTGTTCGCCGGTATTTATCGGGAATTCAACACCACTTTCGGTACAATGCTATAACATTGAGATGGGCATCATATCTGCATTATCTTTCCAAAATTACAACACATATATATGGGAAGTGGGAAGATGCCGACATACTGACAGAGCCACATGACTTCACAGTTTAGTCTTCTGGTTAACCTATTCTAAAGCACATACCAAGAATCTAACGATTCGTGATATCTGTTGTATCTCAGGTACGCTTTTATTGTATCTGTTCATGTGGCAACTTGGATGACCTGACCACACGGCCCCTAGCACCGGTGTGACGGAAACGGCGGCCCCATGCATCCAGTGTCCGGGGGACACTCGCGTCTAGACGTAAGTGTCCCAAGACACTAAGATCTGGATTTAATTGTTCGTCGGGCATTCAGGTCTGGATTTGGATGTCCTGGGACACTGGCTTCCAGGAGACGAAAGTCCTAACCCGGAGCCCAGTGTCCGCCTCGATTACTACTTCATATGTTTACCAGAGAGTAGTATAGAAAGGGGAGTTACCGCGTTATTGACCTACTTCCGACAGGTGGCGCCAACAGATCATTTCCGTCTGACCTTTGTGAAGTCACTTCCGGTTCCGGTCATGTGACATAAAGTGACCTTTAACCCTGCGCATGATTTCCGCTATTGTGCGCATTTCCACTATTGTGCACTTCCGATCACGTGACCGGAACCGGGAGTGACCTCACAAAGGTCAGCCGAAAGTGACCTGTTGACGTCACCGGTTGTAAGTAGGTCAATTACGCCCTAAGCCCCCCTCTCTCTGTCTCTCCCTCCTACTCAGGAGGTGAGTGAGGACGAAAATGAAATGAAAAAACAAGATAATTTTAACAGAAAATCTTGAAATTTATGCTAAGAAATAGCCAGGTAAGACTGCATCACACCTAAGGGCTTTTCCTCGTGCTTTTGCGCCTCTTTGCTTGTCCGGTGGGAGCTTGTTCACTACAATGAAGAATACAACATATTGGCGAGCATACGTTACAACATGTCAACACGAGAAATAACACGTTCTTCTGTTTCCACGAATGCAAGTCGCGATATGTAATTGTTCTATAAAGGTGTGGAAGCTGCCATTCAGTGGGGTAACTAGGCCACTACTTGTATTCTTTTAACGGCATATTCCGTGGGTCTTCCAAAGACGGGGTCAAATTTGCATGTTTTCTATATATCTTGGACTATTTTATGCAAACAATTCCTTGTTTAACCCTACCAGGCCTGGGGGAGGGACATTCGGCACTCCCCCCCCCCCTCCAAACTTTCTGCGCAATCTCCGGAACGACAAAAACTTGAGAGCTGACACTCCGTGAATTTGTAGTTTATCATATTGGGGTCATTTGGAGTCTATTTACATAACCTCCCGAGCAGAGGATCACGGGTAAAATCACGGTTAATTTATCATGCATTTTTGTTTGGAAAAATTACATGAATAAAATTTTCGCAAAATTTGATCAAAAAATCGATTTACTCTGCTGTTTAAAACGGTGTAAACGTTTCCAAGAGTTTTGTTTGGTTTTCGTTGAAAAAAATATGATAAAGTCAATTATGACGACGTTACTAGAAATGACAAAAATGTAAAGAAAACATGTGATAAACTAAAATCTGTTTGTAGAAAATAGGCGAAAATCCCCAGAGCATCCCCAATGAATGTAGAAAATGCAATAAAAAAAATGAAAACAAAAAGTATCGATGTCCCCTATGGGCTACCCTTATTCGATCTTGGATGGAATAGGCAAATATACCCGGTGTTTGTCACGAATACACCATTAGTTTGCGAGCGCCTTAGGTTGAACTACCGGTAATGTATACATATTAGCCATATATAAAGTCTACAAAATATATTAATTTCGGGTCACAAGGACTCACTTTTCGCATTTCTATGTAAATGCGTTATACCAAAAAAGAATAATATCTCGCTCAAACAATCAAAGATAAAACTCATAATAAATATATTCACTTTCAATGATCAAAACAACGGAATTTTGTTGGCATACAGCTACCAGATAACTCCCTTGAGCAGCTCGGCGTATGGAACGTTTCTCTTGCTGACTTTTCCCGGGTTCGTACTTGTCGATATTGTTGGCCAAATATCGCAGACTATCGGTAGGATCTGAGGATGACATGGGTCTGATTGTGGACAAGGTGGTCAGCTTTTATACAACCTGATCAGGTACACAGAAAAAAATCCTTGAGAATTTAAGGAATATTCCCCGACTGTTACACCAGCGGATTATTCCTCAACATAACTAAGGAATATTCCTTACCATGTTAAGAAATTTCCTTAACATGCTACGGAATATTCCGCCGGTGTAACTGTCGGGGAATATTCCTTAAATTTTAAGATTTTTTTTCAGTGTACTCAATATAATCCATTAATTTCGCAGATGTGCCATATATGAATGCAGTAATCAGATGCATGTAGATGTCGTGACAATTTTTATTTTGCATTTATGTTATGTTTTATTTATTTGATTATTTTTTAATGATACCAGATGCGTCTCTTTACGGTTAATGAGAAAACAAATTGAAACTTATATTTTATGGTAGGCTCATATGCAAACAAATGACCCGATCCTACTTCAAGAACGGTCAGCTTGAAATGTCTGGAGAGATCATTCAGGATATCCCGCGTTCGGAAGATACGGACCGAATATGAAAAGATCCTGAGCATTATATTTGCATATCGTAAAATATTCCAATTTCGGCCTGACTATGCGAGAAGCCGTAAGTAGTACCAGCGGACAAGCGTGGTCATTTTAGAGTACCGTAACATTAATTATAACAGTAATAGAGACCTCCGACATGACAATTTCCTCAATATTTACTGATGTCAGAAGATATCTCAATATCTCGTGTTTCTTTCTGATTTCGCAACATTCACAAAGTCACAACCCAGCGCCGAAAGAAGGATTCCTAATAGCTGTATACGGTGTTCTACGACATATTGAAGATGTATGGCGGCCCATATATGACCTGCTATTTTTCCAGTTTTGTATTATTTTTTTAGTTCTAGGTTTGCTTCTTTTGGTTTAGTTTTCACCCGGATGGACATTTTCCAGTCACCTGGGTGAAAAGGTTTTCACCTGGGTGCATGGAAACATTTTCACCGGGGTGAGAAGATTTTCACCTGGGTGAAAACAGGATTTCACCTGTGTTAAAACAGGTTTCCACCAAGGTGATAACGTTTGCGCCCAGGTGAAAACCTTTTCACCCCGGTGAAAACGTTTGCACCTGGGTGGAGAGAAAGGAGTGAAAGAATCCCCCCTCGGGCACCCAGATCCAGATATATGTACCATGGTCCCCGGACCCTCCTATCTGGCGGACCACGGTTGCTTCCACACCGGCATAAGCGGTATTAGATACAATTCTAAAGAGCTATGGTTGAAGTGCTCTGGCAACTCGTATACTGGTAATTGGTGAGCTGTTTCGCTGGGACAACTCGTACACTGAGGATTGGTGAGCTGTATCGTTGGCCGATGAAAATGACGGCATTTAACACAAAAGACAAGTCCACCTATTAGAATATATATACCTTATCATTTTTTATCTAATTTTCTCAATTTCCTTTTAATACCGTATTACATTTATGACGTTTTATCACGATTATGTGATGACGATTTCCGTGCGTCCGTTCGTCTTTCAATCCTTCCGTTCGTGTCCGGTTTATATCTGCGTCATTTTTGTATCTACAACTGCATTTTTTGTAAGGGGATACACGAAGAGAGAGGACGAGTCGCGTACCGAAATTGAGATGGAGATTAAAGTCAAGGTCACCGAGCCCAAACATTAAAAAAATCACTCAAAACTGCACTATTTTACTTGGTACATACATTAAGGGTAGATGATGTGTCACAGAATTGAGGTCAAGGCATTTTGGCTCAAGAATCATAACCTTATTGGAAAGTGCATTTTTGCGAGTGGATACATAAGAGAGAGATAATGTGTTGAGTACAAAAACAGTGGATGAAAGGTCAAAGGTCAATGTCACTCAGCACGAATGTCGGGAAACAGTTGAGAATCTTGATTCAGTGTTATATAACCCCAATTCAGGGTTGTGACATTTGACCAAATTTCATTTAAAGTCAGAGTTAAACCAAACAATCCGAAAAGCGCTGTCCCACCAACTAAAAGCCTCGATAATTTGAATTAAAAACATGTGGAAAATCGAAACGCCAAATATTTAGACAAATGATATATATAGCACAGCGCAAATTGAATTAATCAAAACTATTGAACGTGGAATTCCCATTACAACAAGCCGTTTATATATGTCGCCATTATGTCCCTCTAGAGGCGTGAAAGATAAAAGAACAAACTCGCTACGGTACCTCAAAAGAAACTTAGGCCTATCAGGGAGCCAAACGAATGTAGGACTGGAATAGAGATCAGATGTCAGCGTGGTTGGAATGAATATGAGGAATTACGACTAGGAGGAGGAGGCGATTGAAATATTGAAAAAATATATATATAAAGCACCCAATCGATCACCCAACCAAATGCAAACACTCCGGGTACCAGCGCTTGCCGACAAAACAATATCCAAGCGATCCAACCTTTAATCTTGTATATACAAGCGTCTAGTCCGTCATTCAATGTACAGACGTCGTCCATTTAAGAATTTCCGCGTCCGTAATTCTAAGGCCTAATTCAATTAACAGTCCGGCAAGGCATCGTGACGTCCCAAAAATATCAAATCCGTATGGCTGATCAGTATTTTTAATCCAGATCAATTTAGTTGTAAAGTCGTTAACTAGAGAATGATGTATCTCAGTCACGCTTTAATTGTGAGTATTCATATGACCACAACGAGGATCTTGAAGCATATGAGTTCATATGACCCTTAGCCTATGCACAACTTATGCGCAAGGTACAATGTACAAATGCACAATTTATTTTTATCAGTTTTAGTGAATAAGGTTTGCTGGAAGAGGTACATATTGTCCTCGCCATCGGGGAAAATATTAAACAAAAGCTGGTTCAAGAAGCATAATGTTCGAACGTTTGATTGAGACGTATCTAATCGCGCTTAAGCCGGTCCTAGGGGCCGTGTGGATACTTCATAGTCTCCACATGAAACTCTGCAATAAAAGCGCGGCTGAGATACTAAGGCTACGTCCGAGAATCCGTCGTATTCTCGGGTCTGAATACTTTCCTGTAGAGTCATATGGTTGCTTTTTATCCCACCTTTATTCAATTTTTCCCACCTCTTGCATATCGCTTCAATTTTCACATTCTTTGATTCTGTCCTTTCCATTTATGTACAGTTACAAGGTGTCAGAGCTCTGTTTCAAATGGTAGACTCTCTGAGGATTGTAGACGACTCTCGGGAAGCATCTGTATTGTGGTGTGTAACAGCGGCTTCATTGTATCAACTCCGCGTGTACATTGTCTCAGCAATGGGCAGTGGGACATCTCTCTGAGCACGGTCTGCTTACCAGGTAAGTTGACTACCCAAAAACGAAACAGGAATTTCAACACAATTAGATCCCATGATTCCATGGTTATGAAACATGACCTCTATCAAAAACGTACATTTTGAAGTAATGACAAATAGGATATACTATTTATAAGAACTATTGGGGAATTCTTTTGACAGAAGTCAGATCTTATGTACCAAAAATTGAAAAGTTCACAAACGTGTTTAAACGTTAGTTTTAATCAAAGATCGAATAGTTTTACATAAACTGTTGCATCAAATAGCCTGATTTATATATGAATTGATGATTTCATGATATCCAACCTGTTTCTAGCAATTCAGTAACAGCAACAACAACAAAATCACCAACATGACGAGTTTCTAATCTCTTATCATCTCTGATAAAACAAACGAAGATTTGTCGTCAAGTGATTCAGGCACGACACTAACGATAATACATTCTTCAGATTTTTTTGTTACCCCACCTCGACCTCTCCCGTTACTCTATCATTTTTTATAATTACATTTTCCTCTTTTCTCGTTGTACTGCAGACAAAACCCCAAAACACATAAATGCCAAGTAAAAGAATGACTGGAATTTCCGCCAACGTTTATCATTTACCAGTGCGGTGGTATTTTGCTTCCACGAGCGACACGCTTACATTTTCTTCTGCGAGTTATCTCCCTTTAACTGGTATCAGCAAAATAACAATGACTTTCAGCAGCTTGCTTTAGCCTACAACGTGTCGTCTGCCTGCTGTCAGCGAACTCGGAAGTTTTTAACGAAGGCGCATGGATTATGTAGCTTTTTTGAATTAATTTCTATATTGAAAGCTTTAGCATCTGCCTACTCAGTCAATAGAACCCTGTCGATTTAGTTCATTGTATATACACCTAGATGGGGTTCAAGAATTACTGTCGACATCAGCAGAAAAATACCGAACGATGCATACAATCGAGCTTTGAATTCTGTGCTTAGATTTCGTTAAAGTTTGTTCATCGTTATATGACACCAGTTTCCCTTTCCCCTCATATTTCAGGTTGCAAATGTGGAAAGAAAGCCAGACCAACTAGGAAACTCTACCGGACATCTGGCTTTGACTTTGGTAAGTGCAGATGAGAAAGAATTCAATAATAATTCAAATTGTGTTGCTTTCTAGAGTGTATATCTTATCTCCTTTCCCAGATATAGAGGCGTCTTTCAACACCAGGAAAGTTTGGAGAGAAAGACTACCCCAATAACTAAACATAGGAATACCCAACATCCCAATATTATGTAACTGTGAGGTAAATGTATGTGAGTTAATGCATAGAAAACGCATGGTTAACAAATGGCAAAGTGGTTGTTTGGTTAAAAATACAAGCGTGTGGTCCGTCATTCAATATTCAACCATCGTCCATTAAAGAATTTCCGCGTCCATATTCCAAAGACCTATTCCACATAACAGCATTAGCATTAGCACAATAGTGTAGCTAAACAATAATGATTTGTGACGTTGAAATAAAATCGTCACAGTTCACACAGGATATCGCAAATACTACTAGGCGTGATATGTATACGCCACATGCAGGTCTCACTGGAATATTACTGTCCAGAAAGGGATAGTTTACGATGTTGAAGTTTTAATCATCTCTCTTGCTATAAGGTCGATCAGAGGAAAGTAATGTATTTCGAAGGTGCGATCAACGTGTGGCAACTGTACAATGCTTTCGATCAGAGCCATGGTTATGTATTTAAAATCATTGAATGCATGATTAATATTTATGTATTATGAACGGATCTCACATTTGTATTCATTATATGGATAAAGTATGGCCAAATGTAAACCTATGATTAATTTAAACGAACCCGAGACGATAGGCACATATCTGTTTTTGTTAATATATTCGCAAATGGACGGATATTGTTTGACAAATAAATGGTTGATGTTCACAAAATCATGATTCATGTAAGACGAACGTAAATGTACTGCTGG
>JAVTVY010054630.1:0-29564 GCA_036873755.1 Hanleya hanleyi | reverse complement strand
ATGTCAATGTGAACAACAACGCAATCTGATAGGTTCGATTTTAATATCGGTGTTTTACGAATGCTGGAATCGGGGCTTCCAAATATCGGTCTTAGGCTGAGCGCATGGCGTGTGAGCCACTCTGTACATACCAAGACACAATAGCACCAAACTATAAGATTTAATACTTCCCGTGGGTGCACAATTTGAGACAGAGTATGGGGTATACACCAATTCCGAAAGGGTATTTTTTCAATTAACCAGATGTAAATAACAACTTTTTAGTACGCATACGCTGGTTTCTTGAAATGTGATGGTAACTTTGGTTATGGACCTTTGAAACGATTTGAGACTGATAAATATATGTGACGTGGACTGCATATGTTACACTTGCCATAAAAATGATATCGCTACGACACAAGTGTCGATGATAAAAAATAAGTTATGACAGGGATAGTGAATGGTTCTTGTAAAATAGCTGCATAGTACGAGATTTTGGTGACGATTTTATATTTCATAATAAGATAAACTGCTCGACATACTTTAATCGAATCGAAATGCGGTGTAATTTGTCTTCATTCTACATCTGGTTTGTATCTCCTGCGTTTGATAGATGTTATTTGCGATTTATCGTACAAGTTTTTGTGTAATATGACAGTATGGGTGACATTTCTCCTTATTTACGGACAATTTGTTTGGCGGAATTGATTCCACCGAAGGGCTTTACGCATAATTTTCAGACAACCAAAAGCTACTTATATACTGCTTGAGTTTCTCCTTAAATTATCAAAACACAAATAGATATTTAAATACACTATTGGAAATTTGTGTGTGTAAAATAGGGGTGTCTCGTATCCCTTGTGATGGTCTGAGTTGAGTTCAAGATTTACAATATGAGTATAATTAGAAAATCCACCCTTTAGTGTCAGCAGATCCACATATCTCACATATTCTCGAAGGAAATAGCTATTATACGAAGATCAATTTAGAGAATATGCTTTTTTATTTGGGAGATGGTGGTAAGAATTTATACCGAGACCATACTCTCATCACATCTGACATCCAATAGGTAACCGTCGTCCATGAAATATATTCGCGTTCAAAATCGAAAGGCACCCTAAAGACAAGGAGGAATGAAATATGAATACAAACTAGCTAGTTTCTTGCAAGAGAGAATCCGTCAACAGCTTCCACTGATGTCTGTAATATAGCATAAACGTTCCGCATTCATATCCGTCTCGTGGCACGTCTTCTTCTATCCAAATGGTTTTATCAATTAAGTAAACATTTCTCCACGCCATACATGAACACGTTATACGGCTGATGAGTATATTATTTAACAGTTTCATAGGTTGTTACATACCGATTCTATTCTAGATATTACGATGAGATTAAATTACATGAAGGTTTGTGATCTGTACGAACACATCTCACAAATCTTACTATAAATTCAATAGCCAGCTGAGTGCGTTTGGATGTAGGATGCGTTTGGAGCGGTCGTATATGAACGTTGACAGAATAAAAAGGCCAGTTTGGTGTCAGGTACTATTCAGGTACCATTCTGCGTATTTTACTCCAAGGAAGAATCAATCCCGTCTGCCCCCATGCAATAGCCAGTTCAGTCATTTACTTACCTATATTTCAACTTAATTGTTTCAGTGTTGTTAGCAGACCAGCGCTTAATGATCTGATGTTAATGAAGATTTGGACACGTGTTAAAGAGCCGTGTATAGTCGATATTGACCAGTTGTGTAACAGTTGAGAGGGAACGGATTTGATGAGCAAGAAGCCGCGCTCATAAATCATTTATTTATCTTGTCTCCGCATTTAGACTGGTTAAAGATTCCAAACATCAGAGATCGAGCCCTCCAGCGGAGGAAGGGTGCCGAACTGACGAGCTGTAGCTTGAGTGGAAGGGAAGGGCTGTACTTTCAGGGAACCAACCCCAACAGGTAAAAAACGATAGAAAATAAATGGCTCAAAATAGGGCAATCGGTATATGTAAATATATACTGTGGGCAGATAGCTGAACTTCCTCAACCGTAGCGCCCAGGAAAATAAATGACATTGTCCAGCAGTCATTGCCCACCACTCCATGTAGCAATTGGAATACAATGTTTCCGTAAGAAAGTTGGTATTATGAATATATCTTGAGCTCTTTCTCAATCAGAAAGACTGGAATTTTGTATATCTAAAGGGCGCATCCATATATTACGTACATAAACAGCCCCCAAATTTATCGTATCCGGTCCCTTATGATGTATAAGGGTAAGAATTTTATCAGCGATGTTTATACATGTAGTCCGAAGAAGAAAAACTTATCTAATTCGATTAAAATTGAAGTATTGCGTAGGGAACGGAGAAAATCTATGAATAATGGAATTCGGTAAAACTCTAAAGCAAATGCTCTTAAGACACATTTAACGACAGTCTGGCTTTCTGAATCCCTCTCATCCAAGGAACTTCAGACAAGCAAGTACATATAGTCGCGTGGTGGGGAAAATAAGATGGGAAACTGTCCACTGGGCCTGTAGTTTCCTTTGTTCAATAAGAGACGATTAAAGATTCATGGCCCAGGTGCAAAACTCGGCCAGACATAATCGGCACCTTGTCTTGTCGACCTCTCTTTTAGAGTACTGACCGTTAGACAGTCGCGTCAACTACGTATGAACGAATAGACAAGCAATTTGCGGGATACCCTTCATTTTTCTAATATTCTAACGTTTTCATTGTGTGGAACTTCTTATGCAGAGATAATCGTGATGGGTGTTATGGAGGCTATCGGTATGTTTACATCTTTGTTACCATTTATTTTTGTATGAACCAGTTGGAGTGTATTGTTACGGTACATGTGCTTCGCGTCAAGCCGTTGTGGCAAGCCGTTTTACTTTTTATTCAGTATTGGTGATCTCAACAAATATTTGCGGATATCATGAACTGATTCACTGATATCATTAAATATTTGCTTATATCAACAAATATTTAATAACTTCATAAAATATTTAGAGATATCATCAACCCATTCAATCATATAAAATAATATCACTGAAGGATCAGCAATTGATTTGCTGATATCAGTAAATGATGTTGATATCAGGAAATACTATATATTTGATTATATCATTAAATATGGCGAAAGGGTGTGGGTAGGAACCATAACATGGAAAACTCCCTGTTCAGAAAGCGAATAAACCTTTTCACAGCGCATGTTCCGTGTTTCACAGGCTCGCTCCACTATTTCCCTGTCCTCGAAAACGACGACAACGGACTTCGCCAATAAAAGCGTGAGCAAACTGTCACAATATAGTTCTTGGTGACTTTGAATGACTCGTATGCGTTATTGCAAGGAATATACCGAAATAGCAAATGTAGCATCTGGGGACCATAACTTCAAAAGAATGAAAACATGCATATTCCCTTCAGAGCGTGGGGTTATATAGAGTACACCCGGAGCCCACATGCTGCTATCTTCCGGCTGCATTCCATGGAATCAGGCTTGGCTCATCAGTCTTCAAGCTATATGTCGTGATTTTTTTTCCATTTCGCCGTTTTCTACAATGGATTACGTTTAAATTAATAAACCTACATTGTGACATTGAGTCCCATTTGACACGCGGTGGCCGAAAAGACATTACCGAGTGCAAACCGAAACCGTAATAATGTTTTTGACATTAAAACCAAATTTCACAAATCCCCAGTCGATCTGAAAGCACAGACTTTAACGACATTGTAAGTGGATTTGTTCTGCACTCGTCAGGTGTTTTCATTGTGAAACACTACAATTCTTTTTGTTCTGTATCCAATCACACATATCTGATTCATTTTACCAACTGTCTGCTTTAAAGCTTTTCATTTCACTATTGAATAAGATTAGTCATACGAGAGCGGTTTAGAACCTAAGGAAACAGGCGACATAAATTCATTTCTGGTAGTCCTGGGAACGACAAATTTGCAAAGGAATTTTTAATAATAACGCTTTCGGTTCAGTTTGGTGGGAGCGATGGAATAGCGGTCGACAGGTTTCAATGATGCCGGCAAGACATCATGATGTTGCAAGAATATCAAATCCGTACGGCTGATCAGTATTCTTAATCCAAAATATTCGTTGTAAAGTCATCTAGAGAATGATGTATCTCAGTCACGCTTTGATAGTGACGTGTGACTGAACACTACGGTGATCTCGAAATACATAGGTTCATACGGCCCCAAGTCCCGGGTTAAGGGGAATCAGACACAAGTTACGAAACGTACCACCATAGATCTTGCACGCTACGCTCGTATTTTGCTATCAACATGCATCGCCAAATTTGAGAAACTTCGATTGGAGACGCTTGATGATATAGCTCTGTTTCGCAAGTTTTTGCTTGTTTTGTGACGTTGATTAAATTCGTCACATTTAACACAGGATCTAGCAAATGCTACTAGGCGAGATATGTATACGCCGTATGTGGGTCCCTCTGGTATATTACCGTCCAGACAGGGATAGTTTACGATGTCAAAATTGTAATCATCCCTTTTAACACTATTTTCATTATTTTGGGATTACACTATCTTAGTATAGCACAGATTCTAGTGCAGAAAACTGGTCGTCCCGAGCGAGATCCGAACCATAGAACTCCAGAGTAAGGCACCTAATCGCCAGCACTATATGTCGGCGATCTACACCACTCGGCCAACGAGCCTCCCGCAAAAATAGGAGGTCGCAGACCGGTAGTCTTGAAAGCGAACACATAGGAAGATATATGTTGTTATTTAGAAAGTGAATATATCTTCCTTTGTATTCAGCTATGGGAGCTATGTCATTACGACCATCAGAGGGGTACTGCATGTTCGCTTTCAAGACTACTGGTCTGCTACCTCCTATTTTTGTGGGAGGCCCGTTGGCCGAGTGGTTTAGATCGCCGACACATAGTGCTGGCGATTTAGGTGATATAAGTCTAAGTAAGATGTGCCGCTAGTGCCATCTGTAGTTTCTTTCAAATCCAGTGAAGCTGGGAATATATCCTTCACTGCGTCATTTATATAGCGATTATCCAGAGAAAGAAGATCGTCTATATAGCGCTTGGTGAATGAGACTGAACGGGCTTTGAAATAATCTGTTTTTGAAAGCGTCTGCATACAGAGTGAGTAAAAAAATGTCCATCTTTGATTTTGTTAATTTATTCATCTGAAGACATAATTTATTGTGTATATGAATATAACACCACGAAGGGTACTCCTGCTCTGTGCTATATCCACCCATTGTATGTTTTATTTATGACCAAAATATACAGATAATGTATATATACCAATGGCACTCATGGATCGAATGGGTGAGTGAGAGAGTGAGTGAATATTCAACAATGTTTTCAACAATGTTTCAGTCATATCGCGACGGCTCATGGATAGAAAGTGCATGAGAATGTCTTAGACTGCTGGTGGACATTTCGTCCCCGAGGCCCGCCCCCTGTACAGACCTTTTGGTCTTTGATATATGTTGGCATTGTGGGAAGTTGATGCTGGGTCGACATTGGGCCTTACAGACTAGTCTTTTGTGTTAAATACCGTCATTTTCATCTGACGACGGTACAGCTCCCCAATCCCCAGTGTACGAGTTGTCACAGCGACACAGCTCACCAATTACCAATATACGAGTTGTCAGAGCATTTCCATCATAGCTCTCTAGATTTGTATCTAATACCGCTTATGCCGGTGCAGCTGCTAGGGGCCATGCGCCCATTTGATTAAACTGGCGGCCATCTTGCGCAACACTCTATTGTATACACTACTTTTATAGAACAAATTAAATCAGCAAACCAATCAATGGAAATGAAAGGCGTCTTTCACACACCAAAATTTATTCGAAGGCGAAAAAGTGTCAACAAGGACACATTTATTAATGTCGCCAATCGAAAATACCACCCACCCAGCAAGAATGAAATACAATTTTAGGTAACACAAAGTAGGATATCACAAGATAGTTACCACGGATACCGGTATACCATAATGCGCAGACAGAAAAATGGTGACGACTCATCGCCATTTATCAGTGACGATGCCCTAGCTGTCGTCGCGATTTATTGGTGACGAGGTCATTTCATTTCCATTTATTGGTGATGGGGCCTGTCACCACCAGTAAATGACGACGAGCAGTGAGTGTAGATTTCAGGTCATCGCCATTTTTTTGGCGAAGGGGCCTGGCCAATAAAGGGGGATGCTCATCACCATATACTGGTGATGGAATATGGCGATGGCTCTATCTCATCACCGTTTATTTGATATTGTCCTCGCCATTCTTTTGTGATAGTCATCACCATTGTTTTGATTGTGTGGCGTTCCTTTGGTTACATCATTTATGACTGACAAGTTTTGAGATGTTCTTCGCTGAAACTGTTGTCGGTTCTGCCTTTCGATCGACATTATACATTCGTCTACGGAAGAGCATCGTTCCAAATGAGTCAAACGAAAGTGGACTGTAAGAAAGGTGGATTTTGATGACTTGGTATTTAACTTGGTTTTATGGAGTGTTCGTTTCAATATCTGAACGACAAAACAAGATAATCCCTCCTGTTATGTACACATAAATGTCCGAACAACGTGTATCAACGGCACAATCGCAACATCAGACAACAAGGCGCAGGCTGGTGATGACGGCTGGGGACACGGTTGGCGTCTGCTGTTAATATTTGAACCGAATAGATCTATTACACGTATGAAACCAAACAGCGCAGAAGGGCTAGTGGTATTGATAATATTCAAATACTGATTCTACAGTCTGTTTTGTTGTTGTATATAATGCAAATATTGGGTGATACTTGTGTGTATTGTACTGTGTGGGTCAACAAAGGCCGTCTATATACGCCGACTACACAATCCACAACTGTCACAAGAGTGAGAGTCAACAATGTACAATGTTAGTTATTAATTGAGCATGTTTATGAAAAGTAGTAGGGATATGATTTTATATCGCTCGATATTTTTGCGAGGTCTGTGCCTACAAGATTCAAAATAGTGCTCACAGCATCCTTGAAGTAGTCATATGAAAAGCGAAACTTTTTATACGTGCCACTTATGACGGTCTTCGATTAAATATATTGGCAACGTTAAATTTGATTGCGGTTTACGATTTCAAAAAGATTTGCATACTTCAACTGTCATTCATCTATTTACAATAAATGTCAGACATGATGGTTTCTTGTGAACATCCGTAAATTTGAATATGAGAGAAACGCATGGTATATGGGCTTGTTCATTATTATAAAATAAGCATTGAATGGTAAACACAAACCAGATCCACTGCCGCATTCATTTGAAGAAAAAATACAAAACGAAAAAACTCTTGTCTTCTATAACATTTGATTAAAATATGACCAACATCACCTTTTTTGGAACTATTCTTTTTATGTCGAAGGAAGTGAGTATTGCGTGACCGTGCTATCATGCCGGCCCTTTCCGACACAGAACGACGAGACCATGTATTAGAAGTCTGAATCTTGATCATAGCTGTCATTTGAACACTCAATCTAATTGCAGCCCTTCACATATATAATTACAAGCGTCTAGTCCGTCATTCATAATCCAGCCGTCGTCCATTAGAGAATATCCGCGTCCATAATCCAAAGACCTATTCCATTTCCATATAACAGTATTAGCACCAAATTCAAAAAGACAATCATAGTATACATAAACATAGGCTTGTTTCCTGCAAGAGAGAAGCGGTCAACAGTTTTCAATGATGCCGGCAAGACATCATGATGTTCCAGAAATATCAAATCCGTATCGCTGATCAGTATTCTTAATCCATAATATTCGTTATAGAGTCGTCATCTAAAAAAAGATGTATCTCAGTCACGCTTTGATTGTGACTGTTCATATGAGTACCATGAGGATCTTGAAGTACATGGGTTCATACGGCCCCTAGCCCCGGGTTAAGCGGAATTAGACACAAGTTACGAAACGTAGCGCCATAGATCTTGCACGCTACGTTCGTATTTTGCTATCAGCATGCGATATGTATCGCCAAATTTGAGAAACTTTGAGTGGAGGCGCTTGGTGGAATAGCCCTGTTTTATAAGTTTCTGCAACAATGTTTTGTGACGTTGATTAAAATCATCCCATTTAACACAGGATCTAGCAAATGCTACTAAGCGAGATATGTATACGCCATATGCAGGTCCCACTGGAATATTACTATCCAGAAAGGGATAGTTTACGATGTCCGATTTAAGAATCATCTTACTCTTTCTCGCCGCCAAACAGGATGGACACATTACAGGCTAGTTAGCCATAATGCGAGGTCTTGACCATTTTTTCAATTAAAATCATCTTTAAATGTTCGGTTTTAGATTTAACGGGAAACTGTAAGACTGTACATGTATATGTCAATGGCTAAATATGTCAAGGTCGATGAACTGCACAATACCTTTATAGGTCTTGAAGCTGATTCCCAAACCCGTCGACTACCACGTAAAAAGTTCGAGATTCACTGCAGAAGCAAAAGCTATATTGTTGGCTTTGGAAGGTATTCGGTCCACAAAAAGGAACAAAAATATGTCATATTCTCAGATTAACTGTCATACCTTCAAGCGATTAAAAGTGAAACTTCGACTCATCCCACTATCTTGAATATTCTGCAATTACATGACTGTAGATTTGATCAACAGATTGATATTTCGTTTTGTTGGTTGCCTAGTCGCGTTGGCATCAAAGGTAATACTGAGGCTGATAGAATGGCTAAGGCAGATGAGGCGGCTGATCCTGTTAGAATCCCATATAGCGATTTCAGACCATCTATCTGTACTTATGCGAAACGGCTATTTCAATCTTTATGGGATGCTGTGAATAATAACAAACTTCATGAGTTAAAAATAACCTGTAGGCTATACTCATCTGCACAGCCAGAAACGTTTCGACCAAACCATGATCAGGCGATGTAGAATCGGCCATACAGGATTAACTCCTGAACATTACCAAAAAAAAAGAGCCAGTCCCTAGGTGTATTCCATGCCACGAAGAACTCACAGTGAAACATATTCTTATCAACTGCATAGATTTTAAGATTGTAAGAGATTCATTTTATCAAGCGACTACTTTGGAAGATCTTTTTAGTCGGGTGAGAGAGGACTGTCTGTGTCTTGGGTTATTTGAGAGAAATCGGTTTGTTACATAAGTTTTAATGTGTGTATGTTTAAATGTGTTGGATTACTAAGTTATTGGCTTGAGTACTTAGAATTTTGTTTGATGGTCGCTATATAGCTGAAATAACTCGACATTAAACCTTAATTCTCTCTGTCTCTCCCAAACACCCAGTAGGCTCCTTGGTACATTGGCTCATTTTTATCGGACACATTGAAGGCAATATACTTACGGACCAATTTTCATGATCACTTTCCTGGACCACTTCTGTTGGCAACACAAGATCCTATAGGATTGGATGAGCGTCTAAGAAAAATATATTGTATTCTGTTTATTTTTATACCTTCATATGCACAATCACTTCGCAATGTGGAAGAACACAGTAAGGATATAGTTATATCTTGGGACTCCATAAGGCATTCTTGATATCCAATGACATTTGAACGGCCTTATCACTCCCATTTATGGCCTAGTCTGTCTAAAATTTATTCTATTTTTCTCAGTATGATTATTAAAAAGTGCCATATGCAATCGGGATATGTTCTTGTATCTCACTTGCATGTTCAGTGGGCATTATTACTAGTACATAACTTAAAGTACATAACTCAAAATTAAAATTGACTTCCATTACAATGCCTCCATTTTCAAGAGGGACTATTTTTGTTCCATTGAAATATGAATAGTACAACCGATGAGATTATATGAATGGAATGCAAACAACCACTTTGGCAATAACATGATTAAGTGATTGATACTGGACAATAAATATTATATGATAACTTCTTAAACCAAATGGAAACTATTAAACGAAACAAATTATTATGGATAACAACTTCTTTGTTTATTAGCTGGTGACGTCCCGCTGTAGTTACTAACAGTGTTTTCAAACCGCCTCGAAAACGCTGCTAGTAACTACAGCCGAACGTCACCAGCTAATAAACAAAGAAGTTGTTATCCATAGTATTTTGTTTGTTTTATATGATAACGTTTGACAGACTAGAAGAACAATATGTCTGTTGCAATACACTTAGGCCCATTTTCGACATGTAAAAAAAAGTGTCATTTCGGTAAAACAACCATTAATCAGACAGTACGATATTGACTCGTAAAAAGTCTAATGACCTTGGGGGAAACGTTTGGTGCTTTTGTCCGGTCTGTCCCGAAATGGCCCAAAAATGCTGCTAATCTGCTTCTCTACCAAGCTTGCACTTTTCGGAAGTAACCATCCACGAATCTGGCCAGTCGTTATTATGCATATATATAGTAGCAGCGAAGTACATGCCTAACTAAATCCTAAGTCTGTGCCTCGATATATGCAAGTCGAAAACGTACTTTGCTGATGAGAGCGGGAACAAATTGTCTCAAAATAGTCCTTGATGTGTGTTAAATTTCAAGTTCACTTTGAATGACGTGTACGCGTTATTGCAAGGAATATACCGAAATAGCGAAAGTAGCATCCTAATAAAATAACTTCAAAAGAACGGAAACATACATATTCCCTTCAGAGCGTGGGGCTACAGGCGAGTACAACCTAAGCCCGCATGCTGCTATCTTCCGGCAGCCTTCCATGAAAGCAGGCTTGGCTCATCAGCCCTCACGCTATATGTCGGGATTTTTTTCATTTTCTCATTTTCTATAATGGATTACGTTTGAGTTAATGAACCTACATTGTGTCCCATTTGACACGCGGTGGCTGAAAAGGCATTAACGAGTGCAAAACGGAACCGTAGTAATGTTTTTGACAGTAAAATCAAATTCCACAAATCCCCAGTCGATCTGGAATCACAGACTTTAGCGACATTGGAAGTGGATTTGTTCTGCACTCGGCAGAAGTTAGCATTTTCAAACGCCACTTTGTTTTTTTCTGTATCCAACCATTCAGATATGTTTCACTTTACAAAATGTCTGCTTTAAAGCTCTTCATTTCAATATTTAATAAGATTAGTCATACGAAGAGCAACGCGATTTTTAACGTAAGGAAATTGACAACAGAAATCCATATCTGGTATTCTGGGAAATGACAAATTTGCAAAGGAGGTTTTGATAATAACCCTTTCGGTGCAGTTTGGTGGAGCAATAGTAGTGGGCGAGGATGTTTGTGTGTGGGCTGGGAAAGGAGGAAGGGGGTTGGAGATCCCTGCTTTTCTAAACATACACGGATAGTAGTTGTTCAGCTTGAATTGCTAGTTTGTGGGGTCTTTGGACATCAACAGTAACAGTAGATCAGTATCTCAAATCGTTAGATTCTTGGTATGTGCTTTAGAATAGGTTAACCAGAAGATTATACTGTGAAGTCATGCGACTCTGTCAGTATGTCGGCACCTCTTCCCACTTCCCTTATATGTGTTGTAATTTGATCAAGAAGAAAGAAAAACATAATTTCGTTTCCTGTCTTCAAATTTATTTTATCGTGCAGAGAAAGCTGTTGACACAAACATGTTGAGCGTTTTCACATGGACAAGATGCATTGGACTTTCGGTAGACACGAAGAACATTCGTACTCATCATCGCAATACCTTTTTCGTATGATGATATACCATACGACTATGCTTTTTACCAGCCAGACATCGTCAGCTTGTCCAACCGAATGCGTGCGAGATATATCTTTTTATTTTTACTTGGTGATAACATAAGGAATAGTACTTACTTTTTTTTTCTTTTTTTTTTACTGCCGTGACATATCATCACTGTGATGATATGACAATTAACGTCACAAGCTGTGAAGATATGGATATTAGGGCAAAAATACATATCATCATGATCAGTGATAGGGCAATTGACCCGAGCTGCAGCACGTTTATATGCACCAAAGAAGAAAAAGCTAAATATTTGGGGAGGATCTGCATATTATTATAACTTATGGTGCCCAGATTATGGCTGGAAATACGACACAAATAGGCATAAAATGAATAAGAAATACTCGAAATAGCGTGATGGGCCCAATCGTCACGTACGCGTGCACCGATACACGCACATAGCGACGGTATCTGTGGCCAAAGTAGAGAAAAACACCATCAGTCGAAGGCTAAAATGTGGTTTATATGACGAATATATCACAACCATGTTGACGAGAAGGCCTGAAAAGCATCTCAAATCAACGACAGTGACTTGTGAGTGAGTATTCATGCATTCAGAATGAGACAATATGGCAATGATACCACCAGCGATGTACAAAAACAACAAATACGACGGGTAAACGATAGGTGACAATACTGGAATAACTTCCTTGTGTGTGATGGTAATCAAGCGGACTTTTTTCAATCCAAAACCTGCCAAATACGATTTTTCTAGAAGTTTACATACTGAAATATCAGCCTCGAAAAACTTGCGATGCTTTGTTGTATAAATATGGAGATACGATTGATTAAAATGTGCTCCTCGGCCTGATTTGATATTTTTGAGGCATTTACAATGATGATTTTCTCTTATAGCAAAAATATCACACCTCAAACCAAAATAATTTTGTCACAATATATTATGAAGTTTGTTTATTGGAAAGACCCACGAATGGTTTTGGTTTGAGGTGTCATATTTTTGCTACAGAAGAAAACACTCCATGAAAATGTCTCAAAATATCAAAATTAGCCCGGAAGCACATTTTGATCAATTATATCTCCATTTTTATGCAACTGAACATCTCAGGTTTTTCGAAGGAGATATTTCAGTATGTAAACTTCAAGAAAAATCTCAGGTCAGGTTTTGGAGTGGAAAAAGGTCGGCTTTATTACCATCACACACAAAGGAGTTTTTCGAACGTAAACGTCACATATCCTTTAGAAAATCTGAGTATAACCGTTTAACTGCCTGTAGAGAGGCCGGATAAGCCTGGCTCGACAAACGATCGACGCGTGTCCGATGGGCATGAAAATCGTTTATTTGAGGGACAAAGCTAATAAAATTCATAAGATCTGCTGGATGCTATCAATACTACAAGTACTGAAAGATATTCGCTTCAGGCCGTAGCACGTAGTAGTCTGTGAGTGACGTCAGAGTGAAGACAATCAATGTTTCAGTGAATCTAGAATCGAAAAGCCCCACACAGTCTGAATTATTTTAATGTTTTCAAACATCCAGAATAAACTAGTATCACAAAAAAAGAAAACCAACTGTTTCTTGATGAATACCATAACTATTGGGGTGGGGTGGGAAAACTGATGAAATATTGATGGTATTCTCCAAGAGAGAGTTGATATCCTCTATACACCACAACCTTGCAATAAATGTACTAAATGCCTTTACGTGAGCCCGATCCACCTGATCGGGTTTTAAATGTTGGCGTTCTGTACCATCATCACTGAATCTCTCATCTTGTGGGAGTAGAAGTGACAAACGTCAGATCAGACATTCAATATTCAGCCGTCGTCCATAACAAGAACATTCGCGCCAATAATCGAAATGCATATTTCAGTTCGCAACAATTCCAAATGTATATGAAATAAGAAACACAAGATGGTTTCACACAAGAGAGAAGCAATCAACAGTGATATCAACAAGACATGGTAATATTCTATACAAAAAATATAGATAAACATGAATATGAACCCGAATACCATCTGATCTCTGAGTGATTTACTACATGTACCTGCTGCCTGCTGATATTATTTAAACATACAACCATCATCGCCTAGAAGGCACTTCTCTGGTTTAACTACTTGTGAACACAATTTCAATTCCTGAAAATGTCGTGTCAACCAGAAATCTCAACTATCATGTCCTTTGCACGACAATGAATCACAGGATTATGTGAGGTAACGAGCATACAAAAATGCGGTATGCGATTTAAGAAAGCGGCTGATGCGTGCCATTAACCATATAACCAAACGAAAACGTAACATTATTTAACAAATGAAAACAGCTAGCCAATCCCTGAAAATGGAAGGCGTCTTTCATGCGCCAAAATGTATTCGAAGGCACAAAAGTGCCAAAAGGACAAATTTATTAATGCTGCCAATCGAAGGTCCTGATTGTTGGGTGACACTATGAGCACCCAACTTTATTAGCAAGAATGAAATAAAGGTTTAGATAAGACAAAGTAGGCTATCACAAGATAGATACTATTGATACCGATATGCCACCATTACGTCCCGATCGTTACATCATTTATGACTAACAAGTTTTGAGATGCTTTTGGATGTTTCTTTGTACGAGTAACTGACAATGAAGTACAGAAATTCGCCAACGGAAGAGGGTTTTTTGACGGTATTGGCAGCATCGTTCCAAATGATTCAAACGATTATGGACTGCAAGAAAGATCGAATTTACTTAGTGTTACTCAGTGTTCGTTTTAAAATCTGAACGACAAAACAAGATAATTCCCACTGTTATATATATACATAAGTTTTCGCGCGATGCTTATCGCCCTGTATCAACGACACAATCGCAACATCAGACTACAAGGCACAGGCTGATGATGACGGCTGGGGACACGGTTGGCGTCTGCGGTTAATATTTGAACCAACTAGATCTATTACACCTATGGAACCAAATGGGGCAGATGTCAGTAAATGTAAGCTAACTGGCTAAGTGGTATTGATAATATTCAATTACTGATTCTACAGTCTGTTCTGGTACTGTATATAATACAGATATTGGGTGACACTTGTGTGCATTGTACTGTGTGGGTAAACAAAGGTCGTCTATATACTCCGACTACATAATCCACAACTGTCACCAGAGTGAGAGTAAACAATGTACAATGTTAGTTATTAATTAAGCATGTTTATGGAATTACAAGCGTCTAGTCCGTCATTCATAATCCAGCCGTCGTCCATTAGAGAATATCCGCGTCCATAATCCAAAGACCTATTCCATTTCCATATAACAGTATTAGCACCAAATTCAGAAGGGATACGATTTTATGTCGCTCGATATTTTTGCGAAATCTGTGCCTACAGAGATTCAAATATTTCTCACAGCTTCAATGACGTTGTCATATGAAAAACGCAGCTATTTATCCGTGCCACTTGATGACGGTCTTCGATTATAACTTATACGCGACGTTAAATTTAACTGGGGTTTACGATTTAAAAAACAATGCATTCAATTTGTATACTTCCGTCATTCATCTGTTTAGGATAAATACCAGATATCAGGGTTTCTTGTGAACATCCGTTAATTTGAATATGAGAGCAAAGCATGGTAACTGATTTATTATAATAAAATAAGCATCAAATGGTAAACAAGAACCAGATCCATTGCCGCATTCACTTGAAGAAAAAATACAAAACGAAAAAACTCCTGTCTTCTGACGGCTGATTCAAAATATGACCAAAACCACTTTTTTTCTAACTAATCTTTTATATCGGAGGAAGTGAGTATTGCGGGATCGCGCTATATTCTGTCCCTTTCCGACACAGAACGAAGGGATACTGTATTAGAAGTCGGGATCTTGGTCATAGCTGTCATTTGAACAATCAGTCTAATTGCAGACCTTCACACCTACAAGACCGATAAAAAAGTCATCTTACTCTTTTTTCTCTGCCAAGTCGGGTGTCACACAATACAGGCTAGTTAGCGATAATGCAATGTCTTGTTCAGTTTCTTTTATTAAAATAATCCGTAAATGTTCAGCTTTAGATTTAACGTTAAACTGGAGTGAGACTGTATATGCCAATGGCTGAATATGTCAACATCGATGAACTCCACAATACATTTATAGCTCCTGAGGGTGATTCCCAAACACGCAGTAAACGCCTTGATTCGTGGACTCATTTTTATCGCACACATTGAAGGCTATATACTGACAGACCATTTCTGATGATCACTTATGATGGCGACATAAGATCGTACAGGATTGGACGAGCGTCTTACAAAAATATAATGTGTGTTCTGTTTATCTTTTATGCCCTCACATGCACAATTAATTTGCAAATTGGAAAAACATGGTAATGATTTAGTTATATCTTGGGTCTCTTTTAGGCATTCTTGAACTGTCACTGTTTCAATTCTTCCTTATTTTGTTCTAATATATTTGGTTGTGAAAGTCAACGGTGTGAATCCGTTACTAAAAGGTGAATTAATAGCGATATATATATGATTGCGCACTATTTGCGTGTTTAAATTGAATGTCTGCTAATCTATTTTACAGAATTACAGAATGTCTGTAATCCAAGCTAACATCTATAATGTCGAATCCCATGTCTCATACAATAAAAGCGTACCTGAGATACAACACATATCACGAATCGTTAGATTCTTGGTATGTCCTTTAGAATAGGTAAACCGGAAGACTATACTGTGAAGTCATGTGACTCTGTCAGTATGTCGGCACCTCTTCCCACTTCCCTTGTGTTGTAATCATAATAACATTTTTGGATTACTTATTTTAGGGCTAAAAAAAAATAGTCCTATTTATTTTCTATACCTTCATATACAGAATCAATTTGCAAACGAAAATTAAATTGTAGTTATATATTTATATATTAGCGCCCTGAATCTACACAGCAATGTGAAAGTAACGCTGTTTTCATTCTTCCTTAAGTGCTTCCGCGTTAAGTGTAACTCAACTGCGTGGATCGGTTATAAAATACGAATTAATCACGACGTTTACGGGATTTTTATATATGCGTGTTTAGATCCATTTTTGCTGATCCAGGATAATATGTATAATGTCGAATCTCTCACTATTAAATATTTATTCAGCCCGAAGACCATTTCTACAGATAACCACTATTATATTCAAAATGGACAAAATCCTCAATCCCACCGCTAATGTCTCTATTAAATAAATCCTGCCATAAATAGGCCTTAAGTTGTCAATGTAATATGCATAACTTGCATGAGAGGATGTGACTCCCACAATAATCGTCAATAATGCAAGTTCCCGACAGATCATATTTCCGTCGGCCGAATGTCACAAGCCAAATTATTTTTATTCGGGAAACTGAAATGTCAAAATTTCGTATTCTCATTATTTTCTTTTTTTGACACAATTTGAAGGAGTACTTTTTATGTGAATGTTCGAATAGAGGCTTCTCAAGATTGGGGCACAGTTAATGTGTTACCAATGTAATAATTAACATAGGCATGTACAGATGGATCCAACGTTTACATGTAATTATATTAACAAATGTTGTTGCTCCGATCTTGATGTGTGGAGATCTGTGTCAGACAGCTTGATAAAAATTGATACCATAATTATACATTAGAAAATGTAACCTTCTGATTATCGAACCACGGTATGAACGGTCAAGCTCTACCAGAAAATGTAAAAAAGAAATCCAAGATGGCCGTTTTGATAACGTCACAGTGACGTCATTTTCGGCATTGTTTGGTCAATATTTCAGTCACATTTTTCGAATTGTTTATTTATGCAATTTCTCCGCAAAAACTGCGTAATAAATTAGTAAATATTAATGTGATGTGAAATGAAAAGAGTTTGTATCCACTTTTCATCACGGAAAAGCAGAAACTTTGAAGAAAATGACGAAAACATCACCTCACGTGACCGCCATCTTGTATTTGCTCACGATACCCTACTCGGGGGATCATGCAAATAAGCTCAATATGACGCCAGTGTGATAAACTATAAAGTCACGGATTGTCACCTCTCAATGTTTTGTCTTTCCGGAGATCGCACAGAAAGTTTGGTAGGGGGGCTATATCAGATTCGAACAGGATCAAACTCATTATCTAGGGCTGCCTTAGCCATTCTATCCGCATCAGTATTACCTTTGATGCCAACGTGACTAGGCAATCAACAACACACAATATCAATCTGTTCATCAAATCTACAGTCATACAATTGTAGAATATTCAAGATAGTGGGATGAGTCGATGTTCTACTTTTAATCGCTGGAAGGCATGACAGTGAAAATGTATTTTTTCTTTTAGTGTACCCCAATACCTTCCAAAGCCGACAATATAGCTTTACCTGGTAGTCGACAGGTTTTAGTTTTGGAACTAAAGATAATAGCGCATGCTACTCTCTCACAATCGTTGGAACCCTATGTATAAATAGCCTGATGTGATCTGTATTTTTCTCTCAGCAGACCAAATTCTTGTGTATAAGTATACACGAGCTGGCTCGTGTTTGCCTTTTTATATTTCGTTCGTGTAATATCTACTTCTGGTTTAGCAAACTGCCATGGTGGAATTGGAAAGACCTTGTTAGGTAATATTTGACTAAGCTAATATCAGCTACTACAATGTGTGGTTTCATACGAATTTCAAGAGGTGGAACTGAGGTTTGAAAACACAGTTATATGCGGGATTCGAGTGATTTGATCGCAATTTTGTGATATATTGCAGGGATAGTTTAATTCTTCGAAGTTTTAAAGAAAATTCATCTGCTTCGACATTTAAGCTTTCTTTAGGGAATGTTCTGAACGCTCCAAGGCAAAGTCGTTGTCCTTGATGGAGATTAGGATCTAGCTTTGCCAAGTTTGACTTGCTAGCACCGTTGTAAACAATATAGCCATAATCAAGTTTGGAACGAACAAGTAATAATATATACAATCCGAGGGAGCCACACCTACGCAATAATGGTTGTAGCTCAGACTCCGACTCTGCCCTTGGTTATCAAATAATATATGGGTATATTTCTGTAGAGAAACTATCAGAAAAACAGAGTTTCGGGTTATAGTTTTTAACTCAGTAAATATATGAGTTAGCGAGTTAACCACTCATCAGGGAGCCTCAACGCTGATACATCATGTTGTGTATATATCTAGATCTTAGATTTTCTCAATATTTCATTGAGATTCTTTCCCCGCCTGTAGCATATCTGTGGCTTTGTGGGAAATATTTTCCTGCATCTTTCGTTTTCGTCTATGATATTCCAATGTTTATTCAGAATACCTTTAAGACACATGTTCGGATGAAAGGTAGTAATAAACCTTAATGGTCCAGTCATTTCCTGAGCGGGATTTAATTTCCTTTGTTTTTCAAGAAGTAATTTGCGGTTTGCAAAGTTTACTTCATTAAAACATGAGTTTATTTCGGTTACCGAATAACCCCGTTTAATGAGTTTATCTCTGAATAGCTCTGATTTCTCGGTGAAATCTGCAATATTATTGCAGTTTCGTATATATCTGTTCAACTCTCCCGTAATGAAAGATTTGAAACATGAGGTCGGGTGTGCCGACGTTCTGTGTAAGTACTGAAATGTTTCAGTTGCTTTTGTATAGCATTTCATGTCTAATATAGATTCATTTCGGAACCTCGTCCCTTTGAAAACAGTCAGGTCTAAGTAATTAGCCTCGTTTTCTGAAATAGTATGTGTGAATTTCAGCAAGGGATGAGCTTTGTTTGCCATCTCGAAGAAAAATTCTGCCTGTGTGATAGTTTCTGAGAATATCAAGAAACCGTCATCCCGGAATCGTTTGTGCAGTAGAATCATATCTTTGTATGGGTATACTGACAGAAGTTGATTGATGTGTTTGAAAATGGCAATATCACAAAGCTCAGGAGAAGGTACTGCTCCTTGAGGTGCGCCTACAATCTGTCTGTAGTATTTGTCGTTGAATCTGAATTCATTCTTTGTGAGAATGAGATTTGCTATATCAAGCAGGAGGTTCAAAGGGGGTCTTGGTATTTCATATACCAGGTCCGCATACATAGTTAAATCTGTTTTCAGAGCGTGTAGTATTTCATCAAAGCCGAGATTCGTATAAAGTGACGTAATATCATCCGTTATTAGTAACGAGTCTCCTGGGGTAATGCATTTTTCAATTACATTAATAAATTCGGTGGTATCCGAGATGTATGTATCCTGTTTCCTTACAATTGGTAATAGGAAATAATCAAGATATCTCCCCAATTTTTCTGTTGGGGCACCGCATTGTGCGATAATAGGCCGACCTGGTATTTTCAGGTCATGAGGAAGGTCGGGTGTAACTGGATCCAGATGTTTTATAACTGATTCCACCTTATGTATCTTAGGCAGAAAATATAGCGTTGGCATTACTGTAGTAATTTCTGATAGGTAATTCAGAGTTTGTTTACTCAGAGCATTGCATTCATTTAGTTGGTAAATTATTTGTTTTACCAATTGTATTGTGTGATCGGTATTTACCGTCATAATTTCCGTGTAGTGTACACCATCATATAGTTGACGGTTGGCTTCGTTTATGTAATCCTGTTTATTTAGGATAACCGTTGTATTGTTTTTATCGGCCTTTGTGATCACATAGGCCAGACCCGCTGACTTCAGTTTATGAAGTGAGGCGATTTCCCCAGTCGTTAGATTATTCATCCCATAAAGACTTTTGTTCTTGGTAGTAAGAAACATTTTAGTCGCAAACAGGTAATCCTCTGTGCTATTATCCGCTAGTGGCGGAATAAATGTAGAGCGTGGTCTGAAAGGAACAGATTTTCTGTTATATTCAGAATGTTCATCCTCAAAATATACGTTGAGACGGGCTCTATGTTCCATAGATTTAAAGTCTGACATCATATCGTCTATTCCCAATTTAGGGGATGGGACGTATTTTAGTCCCTTTGACAATAAAAGAATGTCGTCAGACGACAGTTCAAGGGTTGATAGGTTTCGGATATACTGTTTAGCGGTGACAAGTTCTTTACTTTGTCTGATTTGACGGGCTCTAGCCCTGTGTCTTAGATGAGTCGATTTACGACTGGCGTTTTTCGCCTTTGCAGAGAATCTTCTGCCTGGCATTATTTAATAATACCAGAGAAACTACAGTTTATGTAGTATCTCAACAATATACGGTAGTGTATATTGTCGTTCAGTCGGTCTGGATGATGGTATTATTTAATAATACCAGAGAAACTACAGTTTATGTAGTATCTCAACAATATACGGTAGTGTATATTGTCGTTCAGTCGGTCTGGGTGATCTGTTGAGGCGGGGGCAGCTCTGGGTAAATATGGCCAGGAAAGCTCCGAAAACTCCAGTGCATGTAGTATCTCTCACAATATACGGTAGTGTACACTGTCTTGTAGACAATCAGGATCTGTTGAAAGCGGGGGGACATCTGGGTTAAGTATTACCAGATGCCTATCTTTGATAGGTCAATATTTTGAGGCCGGTCATAGCAGTTGGTTAAATATAGCGTTATCCGATTGGATAAGAAGCTGTCTAGCCATTGGTTGGAATTAGTGTGGATGGCTGTCTCCTTTGTTTGCTTCAATCCCACCAAGCTCGAGTCCCTAATACCAGTAGTTTAGTACAGGACGGCGTGATTTAACCGTATAACCGTATCGCTTTCTATGTCCCGACTCTATGGCACACTGTGAGAGTATGATAAAGTTTCCAGGTATAACAATAAGCACGGAAGAATGGTTTTCTTTATTTTATATAAAACGTGCGGTTTTCAGTACTGGTACATTTTAGAAAACCTATTATATCAGCAGACCCTTCGGGTTGTGATATATACGGAAATATTTCGTTGGTGCAATGGACCAAGCGTATACTATTTCACTCATAGCAATGAACTGTGTTAGTAAAGTATAAACACAAGATAACCAAATAGATTGAATAACTGTTTATTTTTTAACAGTATAGTGCATATAATTTATATACACAAAGTATAACTTTTTTACACCAGGCATTTGTGTGTAGTTAAAAACCAGGCAAGGTTTCATATTTACAGTGTCAATGTTGGCAATGTCAGTATATATATTTTTAAACTTGACAGAGCAGAGTCCAGTTTGGTGAATACACGAGAGATGAGCGAATTTGCTCAAATTTCACTGGTAATGTTCAGTATCTCCAGGTTTTACCTCTCTTTGAGGGGTTTTCGTCTCTACGCTCACTGTAATTTAGTGGTCGCTTGCCCTTGGAGCTCTCGTATGGGCGGTCTTCGGGTTTCGGGACCTTGCGTTCATTCGCCATGAAATCATGTAAGTCTTTTTCCAGACCCTCACTGTATGTTCTAACTTCCTGTAGGAACCATTTTCTGGCCTGTCCCGCATCCTTGTTGTTTGTTGGTAATGCCGCCAGGGTGTCTTCATAGATCCTGGTCAGTTCACCTGTGTCGTCGTTCACATACTCCTCGCAATCACGGTGTATATATTCCCGGAATTGTCTGAAAGCTCTTTCCTTTGATGCCTTGAATTTAGGCTCCAAAATCGACTTAGTATGTTCACATTTGCCAATATTTGGTGTGAAAGTCAATCTTGTGAACGTCGGTCCTTCAGGCTTGTCGGCTACCTTCAGTAGGGAGCCCATCAAGGTGCGTACCGGCTGTCGACGGTCCCCGATAACTTGAATATCTTTCAATGCCTTATTGCACAACTGCATATATTCTCCGTCTGGGTTTGGTATATGTTGTGGCATTCTGCCGTGGCCTTCGAAACTCTTACTGATCGATGGAAACATGGCGTTCTCTTCATTGGAGCCGGATGGATTCATGTTGTCCTGTTCAGTATTTTTAAAGAGGCCGCTGATGTGTACCGATGGAAGCATTTGTGGTGATATGTCTTCCCTGATATAAATTTGTAGTTTATATATCATTAGGTCGAAGCCTTTCATTCGACATGTGCTGCTCAGCACTGCGTGAGTTCACGCTTAAGATAGCCTTTTGATGCTATCCCAAACACCGCTTGTAAGGAGAAGTCGCAGAATATGGTGAAACCAGGTTTATTGTTTATTTAAATAAATAAACAAACACCTGTAATAGTCACCGGACGTGAGTGTGGGTTATTGTTTTGTAAACAAAACCACATGAATACTAACCACGGTCTATGGTATAGTAGTTAATCAACTAAGCATGTATTCATAACTTAGTGTACAGGGCAGTCTTATGTTGGGTCTGAGACTAACAATCAAGACATTGCACAGGGATCAAAAATAAACGAGAGTTTAAGAATGATTCACGTGTTGGATTGCAAGCCCGAAGGCGAGACCAAATAATAATATATACAATCCGAGGGAGCCACACCTATGCAATAATGGTTGTAGCTCAGACTCCGACTCTGCCCTTGGTTATCAAATAATATATGGGTATATTTCTGTAGAGAAACTATCAGAAAAACAGAGTTTCGGGTTATAGTTTTTAACTCAGTAAATATATGAGTTAGCGAGTTAACCACTCATCAGGGAGCCTCAACGCTGATACATCATGTTGTGTATATATCTAGATCTTAGATTTTCTCAATATTTCATTGAGATTCTTTCCCCGCCTGTAGCATATCTGTGGCTTTGTGGGAAATATTTTCCTGCATCTTTCGTTTTCGTCTATGATATTCCAATGTTTATTCAGAATACCTTTAAGACACATGTTCGGGTGAAATGTAGTAATAAACCTTAATGGTCCAGTCATTTCCTGAGCGGGATTTAATTTCCTTATGTTTTAATGAAGTAAACTTTGAAAACCGCAAATTACTTCTTGAAAAACAGAGTTTATTTCGGTTACCGAATAACCCCGTTTAATGAGTTTATCTCTGAATAGCTCTGATTTCTCGGTGAAATCTGCAATATTATTGCAGTTTCGTATATATCTGTTCAACTCTCCCGTAATGAAAGATTTGAAACATGAGGTCGGGTGTGCCGACGTTCTGTGTAAGTACTGAAATGTTTCAGTTGCTTTTGTATAGCATTTCGTGTCTAATATAGATTCATTTCGGAACCTCGTCCCTTTGAAAACAGTCAGGTCTAAGTAATTAGCCTCGTTTTCTGAAATAGTATGTGTGAATTTCAGCAAGGGATGAGCTTTGTTAGCCATCTCGAAGAAAAATTCTGCCTGTGTGATAGTTCCTGAGAATATCCAGAAACCGTCATCCCGGAATCGTTTGTGCAGTAGAATCATATCTTTGTATGGGTATACTGACAGAAGTTGATTGATGTGTTTGAAAATGGCAATATCACAAAGCTCAGGAGAAGGTACTGCTCCTTGAGGTGCGCCTACAATCTGTCTGTAGTATTTGTCGTTGAATCTGAATTCATTCTTTGTGAGAATGAGATTTGCTATATCAAGCAGGAGGTTCAAAGGGGGTCTTGGTATTTCATATACCAGGTCCGCATACATAGTTAAATCTGTTTTCAGAGCGTGTAGTATTTCATCAAAGCCGAGATTCGTATAAAGTGACGTAATATCATACGTTATTAGTAACGAGTCTCCTGGGGTAATGCATTTTTCAATTACATTAATAAATTCGGTGGTATCCGAGATGTATGTATCCTGTTTCCTTACAATTGGTAATAGGAAATAATCAAGATATCTCCCCAATTTTTCTGTTGGGGCACCGCATTGTGCGATAATAGGCCGACCTGGTATTTTCAGGTCATGAGGAAGGTCGGGTGTAACTGGATCCAGGTGTTTTATAACTGATTCCACCTTATGTATCTTAGGCAGAAAATATAGCGTTGGCATTACTGTAGTAATTTCTGATAGGTAATTCAGAGTTTGTTTACTCAGAGCATTGCATTCATTTAGTTGGTAAATTATTTGTTTTACCAATTGTATTGTGTGATCGGTATTTACCGTCATAATTTCCGTGTAGTGTACACCATCATATAGTTGACGGTTGGCTTCGTTTATGTAATCCTGTTTATTTAGGATAACCGTTGTATTGTTTTTATCGGCCTTTGTGATCACATAGGCCAGACCCGCTGACTTCAGTTTATGAAGTGAGGCGATTTCCCCAGTCGTTAGATTATTCATCCCATAAAGACTTTTGTTCTTGGTAGTAAGAAACATTTTAGTCGCAAACAGGTAATCCTCTGTGCTATTATCCGCTAGTGGCGGAATAAATGTAGAGCGTGGTCTGAAAGGAACAGATTTTCTGTTATATTCAGAATGTTCATCCTCAAAATATACGTTGAGACGGGCTCTATGTTCCATAGATTTAAAGTCTGACATCATATCGTCTATTCCCAATTTAGGGGATGGGACGTATTTTAGTCCCTTTGACAATAAAAGAATGTCGTCAGACGACAGTTCAAGGGTTGATAGGTTTCGGATATACTGTTTAGCGGTGACAAGTTCTTTACTTTGTCTGATTTGACGGGCTCTAGCCCTGTGTCTTAGATGAGTCGATTTACGACTGGCGTTTTTCGCCTTTGCAGAGAATCTTCTGCCTGGCATTATTTAATAATACCAGAGAAACTACAGTTTATGTAGTATCTCAACAATATACGGTAGTGTATATTGTCGTTCAGTCGGTCTGGATGATGGTATTATTTAATAATACCAGAGAAACTACAGTTTATGTAGTATCTCAACAATATACGGTAGTGTATATTGTCGTTCAGTCGGTCTGGGTGATCTGTTGAGGCGGGGGCAGCTCTGGGTAAATATGGCCAGGAAAGCTCCGAAAACTCCAGTGCATGTAGTATCTCTCACAATATACGGTAGTGTACACTGTCTTGTAGACAATCAGGATCTGTTGAAAGCGGGGGGACATCTGGGTTAAGTATTACCAGATGCCTATCTTTGATAGGTCAATATTTTGAGGCCGGTCATAGCAGTTGGTTAAATATAGCGTTATCCGATTGGATAAGAAGCTGTCTAGCCATTGGTTGGAATTAGTGTGGATGGCTGTCTCCTTTGTTTGCTTCAATCCCACCAAGCTCGAGTCCCTAATACCAGTAGTTTAGTACAGGACGGCGTGATTTAACCGTATAACCGTATCGCTTTCTATGTCCCGACTCTATGGCACACTGTGAGAGTATGATAAAGTTTCCAGGTATAACAATAAGCACGGAAGAATGGTTTTCTTTATTTTATATAAAACGTGCGGTTTTCAGTACTGGTACATTTTAGAAAACCTATTATATCAGCAGACCCTTCGGGTTGTGATATATACGGAAATATTTCGTTGGTGCAATGGACCAAGCGTATACTATTTCACTCATAGCAATGAACTGTGTTAGTAAAGTATAAACACAAGATAACCAAATAGATTGAATAACTGTTTATTTTTTAACAGTATAGTGCATATAATTTATATACACAAAGTATGATAACTTTTTTGCACCAGGCATTTGTGTGTAGTTAAAAACCAGGCAAGGTGTCATATTTACAGTGTCAATGTTGGCAATGTCAGTATATATATTTTTAAACTTGACAGAGCAGAGTCCAGTTTGTTGAATACACGAGAGATGAGCAATTTTTGCTCAAATTTCACTGGTAATGTTCAGTATCTCCAGGTTTTACCTCTCTTTGAGGGGTTTTCGTCTCTACGCTCACGGTAATTTAGTGGCCGCTTGCCCTTGGAGCTCTCGTATGGGCGGTCTTCGGGTTTCGGGACCTTTCGTTCATTCGCCATGAAATCATGTAAGTCTTTTTCCAGACCCTCACTGTATGTTCTAACTTCCTGTAGGAACCATTTTCTGGCCTGTCCCGCATCCTTGTTGTTTGTTGGTAATGCCGCCAGGGTGTCTTCATAGATCCTGGTCAGTTCACCTGTGTCGTCGTTCACATTCACATACTCCTCGCAATCACGGTGTATATATTCCCGGAATTGTCTGAAAGCTTTTTCCTTTGATGCCTTGAATTTAGGCTCCAAAATCGACTTAGTATGTTCACATTTGCCAATATTTGGTGTGAAAGTCAATCTTGTGAACGTCGGTCCTTCAGGCTTGTCGGCTACCTTCAGTAGGGAGCCCATCAAGGTGCGTACCGGCTGTCGACGGTCCCCGATAACTTTAATATCTTTCAATGCCTTATTGCACAACTGCATATATTCTCCGTCTGGGTTTGGTATATGTTGTGGCATTCTGCCGTGGCCTTCGAAACTCTTACTGATCGATGGAAACATGGCGTTCTCTTCATTGGAGCCGGATGGATTCATGTTGTCCTGTTCAGTATTTTTAAAGAGGCCGCTGATGTGTACCGATGGAAGCATTTGTAGTGATATGTCTTCCCTGATATAAATTTGTAGTTTATATATCATTAGGTCGAAGCCTTTCATTCGACATGTGCTGCTCAGCACTGCGTGAGTTCACGCTTAAGATAGCCTTTAGATGCTATCCCAAACACCGCTTGTAAGGAGAAGTCGCAGAATGTGGTGAAACCCCGTTGAGTCAGGAGGTTTATTGTTTATTTAAATAAATAAACAAACACCGGTAATAGTCACCGGACGTGAGTGTGGGTTATTGTTTTGTAAACAGAGCCACATGAATACTAACCACGGTCTATGGTATAGTAGTTAATCAACTAAGCATGTATTCATAACTTAGTGTACAGGGCAGTCTTATGTTGGGTCTGAGACTAACAATCAAGACAATTGCACAAGGATCAAAAATAAACGAGAGTTTAAGAATGATTCACGTGTTGGATTGCAAGCCCGAAGGCGAGACCAAATAATAATATATACAATCCGAGGGAGCCACACCTATGCAATAATGGTTGTAGCTCAGACTCCGACTCTGCCCTTGGTTATCAAATAATATATGGGTATATTTCTGTAGAGAAACTATCAGAAAAACAGAGTTTCGGGTTATAGTTTTTAACTCAGTAAATATATGAGTTAGCGAGTTAACCACTCATCAGGGAGCCTCAACGCTGATACATCATGTTGTGTATATATCTAGATCTTAGATTTTCTCAATATTTCATTGAGATTCTTTCCCCGCCTGTAGCATATCTGTGGCTTTGTGGGAAATATTTTTCTGCATCTTTCGTTTTCGTCTATGATATTCCAATGTTTATTCAGAATACCTTTAAGACACATGTTCGGGTGAAATGTAGTAATAAACCTTAATGGTCCAGTCATTTCCTGAGCGGGATTTAATTTCCTTTGTTTTTCAAGAAGTAATTTGCGGTTTGCAAAGTTTACTTCATTAAAACATGAGTTTATTTCGGTTACCGAATAACCCCGTTTAATGAGTTTATCTCTGAATAGCTCTGATTTCTCGGTGAAATCTGCAATATTATTGCAGTTTCGTATATATCTGTTCAACTCTCCCGTAATGAAAGATTTGAAACATGAGGTCGGGTGTGCCGACGTTCTGTGTAAGTACTGAAATGTTTCAGTTGCTTTTGTATAGCATTTAATGTCTAATATAGATTCATTTCGGAACCTCGTCCCTTTGAAAACAGTCAGGTCTAAGTAATTAGCCTCGTTTTCTGAAATAGTATGTGTGAATTTCAGCAAGGGATGAGCTTTGTTTGCCATCTCGAAGAAAAATTCTGCCTGTGTGATAGTTCCTGAGGATATCAAGAAACCGTCATCCCGGAATCGTTTGTGCAGTAGAATCATATCTTTGTATGGGTATACTGACAGAAGTTGATTGATGTGTTTGAAAATGGCAATATCACAAAGCTCAGGAGAAGGTACTGCTCCTTGAGGTGCGCCTACAATCTGTCTGTAGTATTTGTCGTTGAATCTGAATTCATTCTTTGTGAGAATGAGATTTGCTATATCAAGCAGGAGGTTCAAAGGGGGTCTTGATATTTCATATACCAGGTCCGCATACATAGTTAAATCTGTTTTCAGAGCGTGTAGTATTTCATCAAAGCCGAGATTCGTATAAAGTGACGTAATATCATACGTTATTAGTAACGAGTCTCCTGGGGTAATGCATTTTTCAATTACATTAATAAATTCGGTGATATCCGAGATGTATGTATCCTGTTTCCTTACAATTGGTAATAGGAAATAATCAAGATATCTCCCCAATTTTTCTGTTGGGGCACCGCATTGTGCGATAATTGGCCGACCTGGTATTTTCAGGTCATGAGGAAGGTCGGGTGTAACTGGATCCAGGTGTTTTATAACTGATTCCACCTTATGTATCTTAGGCAGAAAATATAGCGTTGGCATTACTGTAGTAATTTCTGATAGGTAATTCAGAGTTTGTTTACTCAGAGCATTGCATTCATTTAGTTGGTAAATTATTTGTTTTACCAATTGTATTGTGTGATCGGTATTTACCGTCATAATTTCCGTGTAGTGTACACCATCATATAGTTGACGGTTGGCTTCGTTTATGTAATCCTGTTTATTTAGGATAACCGTTGTATTGTTTTTATCGGCCTTTGTGATCACATAGGCCAGACCCGCTGACTTCAGTTTATGAAGTGAGGCGATTTCCCCAGTCGTTAGATTATTCATCCCATAAAGACTTTTGTTCTTGGTAGTAAGAAGCATTTTAGTCGCAAACAGGTAATCCTCTGTGCTATTATCCGCTAGTGGCGGAATAAATGTAGAGCGTGGTCTGAAAGGAACAGATTTTCTGTTGTATTCAGAATATTCGTCTTCAAAATATACGTTGAGACGGGCTCTATGTTCCATAGATTTAAAGTCTGACATCATATCATCTATTCCCAATTTAGGGGATGGGACGTATTTTAGTCCCTTTGACAATAAAAGAAATGTCGTCAGACGACAGTCTGGCAAGGTTGATAGGTTTCGATATACTGTTTAGCGGTGATGTTCTTACTTACCTGATTTGACGGGGTTTAGCCTTGTGTCTTAGATGAGTCGATTTACGACTGGCGTGTTTCGCCTTTGCAGAGAATCTTCTGCCTGGCATTATTTAATAATACCAGAAAAACTACAGTTTATGTAGTATCTAAACAATATACGGTAATGTATATTGTCGTTCAGTCGGTCTGGATGAT